>JZKD02S1717566.1:306350-319855 GCA_000966675.3 Picea glauca
TTAAACATGTCAAGCCATGAAGGAAATTCAACCAATAAGGCCCCTCTATTCAATGGAACAAACTTTGCCTTCTGGAAAGTTAGAATGAGAACCTACATAATGGCTTTAGGTGCAGGTGTCTGGGATGTGGTAGATATTTCATATGTAAAGATAGTTGTGCTAGCTAATAAGGATGACAAGATAGAATTTAGCTTCAAAGATAAGGCTATGAATGCTATCTTGAGTGGGCTTGCAGAAGCAGAATTTGTAAAAGTTATGCACCTAGGAACTGCCAAAGAAATGTGGGACAAACTCATTAGTAGTTATGAAGGTAATGAGAAGGTAAAGGACGCCAATCATCAAACCAATAGAATACACTTTTAACAGTTGAAGATGAAGGAAGAAGAAACAGTTGGAAAATACTTTCTAAGAGTAGAAGAAATGGTAAATGCAATGAAAGCACTTGGTGAAAAAATTGAGGAACCTTCTTTAGTTCAGAAAATCTTGAGATCTATCCTAGATAGGTTCAACCCAAAGGTCTCTGCTATAGAATAACATAACGATCTAAGAACCTTGGAGTTTGATCAACTTCTAGGAACATTGACTACTTATGAAATGAGAATAGTTAAAGATAAACCCACCTCCAGAAAAGCATCATTCAAAGCAGACAAGAATGAGAATTCTGAGCTTGATGAAATTGAAGAAAAATTTGTGAAGAGACTGAAGAAGAGATCAGGAAAATACAAAGGTAAACTACCTTTCAAATGTTTCAAATGTGGTAGAATAGGTCATTTTGCAAATAAATTTCCCCACAAAAGAAAGGATCATACATATGATGATGAGGAGAAGCATAAACACAGAAATTTCTTTAAAGAGAATAACTTTAAGAAGAAAATTCTTTGCGTAAACAATGAGGATGATCCTTCAAATGATGAAGATAATGACCCCCCTATTGAAGATAAACCAAATGACTTCATACTTAAAGCAAAAGAGGATTATGATAATGACAACACATGAAGTGAAGTTAATGAAGAAGAAGCTATGGTTGACGTGGAAGGAGAATTGATCAGTGCACTGGAAGAGATTGACAAACTAAGAATTAAGAACAGAAAGCAAAGACAATTGTTGATAGAGTTTGAGAAAGATAGTAAAGAACCTGATGAAGACCTTTTCCTACTAAAAGTAGAATTAGAAGAGGCAAAGAAAATCAAAGATATTCTGAAAGGACAGTTATCAAAAAAGAAGGCAAGATGTGAAGCATTAGAACAAGAAGTAGTGAAAACTAGGAAAGAGATGGAGAAATTTTAAGCCTTGTACAATCATAATCTGTCAAGTATCAAAGCCTCAGAAGGATTAGCCACCATTCTGAATCAGAAAAGGAATCCAAAGCTGAAAAATGGTCTGGGTTATGAAGAGGGATCAAGCAGTGGTAAGCCAAGAAATGAAGAACCCATCAATTTTGTCAAAAGTACAACCAATGACAAAAACAAACCTATAGAAACAAAGGAAGACAATCAGTCGCCCAGGACGAGTAAAGAAAAATGTGCCAGGACTAAATATGTAGGACAAAGAAACAATGCTCTCTCTGCTGAAAGACGTCATCAACATGGAAGAAATTGATTTTCTCAGAGAAGACAACCTTTTCCTAGGTACAAAGAATTTTTGTATGATTATTGGTTCTACTGTTCTAATTTTGGTCAGAAAGCTATAAATTGTTCCTTCAGACTTAGACATGAGCAATTAAGATTTTGAAGGAATAAATGCTTCCCACAACAAAGAATGATACAACCAAGTGACAATCCTTCACAGACTGCAAATTGCCAAATTAAGTCTAGGGACATGCAACTAAGGAGGCCAAGAAATAATCAACAGTCAATGAGTAGACAGCACTGCAACAATAAGTTTGACCTATTGAATAATGAGATTGAATTCTATACCTATCATAACTTTGGAAATAAATCTATTGACTATTGGTTAAGGAACTATGAACCAGATTCGAAATCCCCTACTGAAAATGTCAAGTTTTGGAAGAAGAAGGAAAGTGACAAGTGTGAATTAGTGTTGTGTGCTCAAAGAAAAACAAACCCTTAGTATATAGATAGTGGATGCTCCAAACACATGACGGGAGACAAAGGCAAGTTTTTATCTCTAAGTGAAAGCAAATCAGGAAACATAACCTTTGGAAATGATGCTCCAAGGAAAATAAATGGCAAAGGGATGGTGAGCTTAAGTAATGGAAAAGGAAAACCCCTAGATGTTCTACTTGTAGATGGGCTGAAACATAATCTGCTCAGTGTAAGTCAAATGTGTGACAGAGGATGTGAAGTGGTGTTCACATCCAAGGACTACAAGATAAAATCTGTAACCTCGGGACAAGTGGTGGCCAAAGGCATAAGGATAGAAAATAATGTATATGTGCTGAAAGAAAATAGAGAACAATGCCATCTAAGAAGACATGATGAAATATGGTTATGGCATAGGAGACTTGGACATCTAAACTTTAACCACTTAATCAAACTCAAAAATATCGAGGTAGCAAAAGCTATTCCGAGAATATCAAAGCCCCAAGATTCAATGTGTAAACCCTGCAAAGTAGGGAAGCAAAACAGGACACAGTTTAAGTCCAAGAGCTTTACTTCAACAGACAAACCACTCCAACTAGTTCATATGGATTTATGTGGACCATCAAGATAGGAAGGCACTGGGAAAAAAAACTACTTCATGTTGATTATCAATGATTACTCTAGACTTACTTGGGTTGCCTTTCTCAAGCAAAAGGCTGAAGCATTTGAGAAATTTAAAATATTTAAGGCTTTAACTGAGACTCAAACTGGCAAGAGATTAAAGATAGTAAGATTAGATCGGGGAGGAGAGTTTATGTCAAGAGACTTCAAGGAATTCTATGATGAGCATGGGATCAAGAGAGAATACACAATCCCAAGAACTCCACAACAAAATGGAGTTGTTGAAAGGAAAAACAAAATAGTGTAGGAAATGGCCAGGTCAATGATGAATGAGAAGAACATTGGCCAAACCTACTGGGTAGAAGCAATACCCAAAGTAGTCCATGTTCTTAACAAAGCTCACCTCAGACCACAAAGTGAAAAGACACCTTATGAACTATGGTTTGGAAGACCTTCTTCAATTAAACACTTCAAAGTCTTTGGGAGTAAATGCTACATAAAGAATAATGATGAGAACATTGGCAAATATGATGACAGGGCTAATGAAGGTATCTTCTTAGGATATGCTACAAATAGTAAAGGATATAGATGATATAATAAGAGGTTGCATAAAATGGTTGACTGTATTGATGTAAAAGTTTATGAAGGAATCCCAGCAAGAGAGGCGTATAGTAATGATTCTTCTATAGAAGACATAGCTAAAGCTGAAGATGAATAGGTCCAAGAATCAAAAAATGAAGACTCTGAATCAGATGAAGACTCAGACACTCAGACAGACACAAATCAGCAGTCAACTTCAAATTCCTCCTCCAGAATCCTTCAAAAGAATCATCCTGCAAGTCAGATAATTGGAGAAAAAGACAAAGGTGTACAAACCAGGAAAAAGCTAATCAAAACCACCGAACAATATCATATATCTTTCATATCCATGCTAGAACCTAAGAATTTCAATGAAGCCAGCAAAGATGACCATTGGGTTAAAGCAATGAATGACGAACTTGATCAGATTGAGAAAAATAATACGTGAGAGATGGTTCATAGACCTGAAGGTAAAAACGTCATTGGCTCCAAATGGATCTTTAAGAATAAGTTGAATGAGAAAGGAAAAGTTGTCAAGAACAAAGCAAGTTTAGTCTGTAAAGGATATGCTCAGATAGAAGGACTAGATTATGATGAAACATTTGCGCCCGTAGCAATATTAGAAGCTATCAAAATGTTTCTTGCCTATGCTTATCATAAAAGGTTTAAAGTCTATCAAATGGATGCCAAGTCATCTTTTCTAAATGGAGATTTAAGTGAAGAAGTTTATATGGAACAACGAGAGGGTTTCAAACTGTCTGATAACCCTGACTTAGTATGCAAGCTGAAGAAAGATTTATATGGGTTAAAAAAATCCCCTGGAGCCCGGTATCACAGATTGGATATGTATCTCAAAGACAAAGGGTACAAGAGAGGAACAACTGACAACAATCTGTATATTAAAATAGAAGATAATGATTTGCTCATCATATTGGTCTATGTAGATGACATCATCTTCAGATGTAATAAGGATCCATTGGTATAATGGTTTTCCTCTTCCATGGAATCTGATTTTGAAATGTCCATGATAGGAGAACTGTCATTTGTTCTTCGTCTACAAATTACTCAAAGGTCTGAACGGTTGTTCATTTCTCAAGAAAAATATCTAAGAGAAATGCTGAAAAGATTTCAAATGGAAGACTCCAAATCTGTGGGTACACCTATGGTTACTGGATGCAAATTAAGCAAGGATGATGACTCACCTGATGTTGATCAAAGTTCATATAGATCAATGATAGGCAGCCTATTGTACATCACAACATCTCGCCTAGACATAATGCATGTTGTAGAAATGGTAGGAAGATTTCAGTCTGCACCTAAACAAAGTCATTTGCAAGTTGTCAAAAGAATATTCAGGTATTTGAAAGAAACAATGACTTATGGTCTGTGGTATCGTAGAAATCAGAATTTTTAGTTAACTACTTATTCAGATGTAGATTAGGCAAACTGTGTTGATGAGAGAAAAAGCACCAGTGGAGGAGAATTGTTCCTGGGTGACTCATTAGTAGCATGGATTAGTAAAAAGTAGGGTTCCATTTCTTTATCAACTACAGAAGCAGAGTATATTGCTGCTGCTACCTGTTGCACTAATGTATTATGGATGATTCAGACACTTGCAGACTTGGAAGTAAGATACGCTACACCGATCCCAATTCATTGTGACAACACAAGTGCCATCAGTGTGTCTAAGAATCCAGTATTCCACTCCAAGACCAAGAATATACCCATAAAATACCATTTTCTGAGAGAGCAGGTCACCAATCAGGTTGTTCAGGTTCAATACATTCCAACGACAGAACAAATAGTAGACATCTTTACTAAACCCCTAGCCAAGACACCATTTGAATATCTTCGATAGAAGTTGGGTGTCATTCTGTCTCACACCTAAGAGAGTCCATTCTGTTAGGGGGATTCTTGTATTGATTTCATATCTAATACCTCCTAAAAATATTTCAATAGCTCAGGGGGGTGTGTTTTCTTTGACATTGATGTCAAAGGGGGAGAAAAGAAGAGGTCTGGGTGCCCTTGTTGCCATCAATGCCAAATGGGGAGATTGTTGGCATGTTTTACAGGTAGTGTATGCTTGTCATTGATGGCAAGTATAGTAGCAATGATGGCTTGAGAACAGGAAGGATGTGCCAAGCTGACAACAGAAGTATTTTGGGAAGACGCTGCAGAGAAAGCTCGACAAGATTAGAGTATGCATCGTTGGCAAAATAGGAACAAAGTAAGCTCAGGAGGAATTAGCGTAGAGTCAAACACAGTGCGTAGGTGTGCACAAGGGAAGAGTTTAACCCTTTGCCAAAGCTCAAGAGAGATAGTGTACTCAGGATCTCAGGTGGATCAAAGGTCGAGGCCTTTGACACTTAGAAATTCCTTCAAGTTAGGAGGATGCGTAAGCTCGGACGGAGAAGCAACCTTGATTGTTGGATCCCATTCAAAATTCTCGATGGCCATCAGATCTGAATCCATACAGGAAGTTCTCTAACCTTTCAAAATCATGAAATGAAAAATTGCAATATAACTTGAACCATTAGATCAAGGACAAATCCGAACCATCAATCCAAGAAGAAGATGTGGCGAAAGATCATTCTTTCATTGACTGGAAAGTCAAAGGAATGAAATGCTCCAACCTTTCAATTTGTAGAGTTGTGAAATGTGAAACCCCAAAATCCCGAAACAGGCACCCCAACAAAGACTCCATTTCGGAGTTTTTGTTACCAGGAGATGGAGAAGTCAAGAGTCGAGACTCTCCAACACAGGAGTCCTGAAAAACCCAAAAAAGGTGCATCACTCGGAGTGTTGGATACCAGGCCTTTGAATATCGAGAGATAGAGATGTAATGAACTCTCGTCATCAGGAGTCCTAATGTCCTGAAATGTGAAATCCTGAAAACTTGGAAAAAGGCGCATAACTCGGAGTATTGGATACTGGGATTTTGGTTACCGGGAGATGGAGATGTCAGAGGCTCTCATCAATAGGAGTGTTGAAATCGCGAAATGAAAAATGGCGAAATGATCTAAGCCCTTGGTTCAAAGAGATCATGGACCATTGATCTGACTACATTTCGAAGTATTGAATACCAGGATTTCAAATACCAGGAGATGGAAATGACAAAGACTCTCATCATAAAGAGTCCCGAAGTTGCAAAACCCGAAGTTGCGAAATAATAAAAGACTCCACACCGGAATTTTGGATACCAGGAGGTTGATAAGTCAAGAGTCAAGACACTACATGATAGGAGTCCAAAAATCCCAAAATCCGAAGTCGCAAAATGACAAAGACTCCATACTGGAGTTTCGGATATCGGGAGTTGGAGGAATCAAGGGTGAAGACTCTTCATCTTAGGAGTCCTAAAATCGTGAAACCCGAAGTTGCGAAATGTCACAAAATACATACCGGAGGTTCGGATACCATAAGTTGAAGTGTCGAAACACTTCACCACCAGGAGTGTCGAGATGCTGAAATGCCAAAACACAAAATTGCGAAATGCAGTTTTGACTAAGGCTGAGGTCACAGCCGTTGGTCACATCAACAGAAGATGGGGGAAGGAGTTAGTCAAGACAAGCTCCTTTTTGGAGTTTCAGGGGTCAGGAAGTGGAGAATACTAAAATACTCCACCATGGTGATCCCGAAATGCCGAAGAGTGGAATGCCAAAATGAAACTGAAGAAGATCAGAGGTTTATTGTAGCACTTCTCAGTGTAACTGCTAGAAACCACTGATGGTTTCTGCCGGAGGACTTGAAGAGAATTCTGTGTGATTTCCATAGGAACTAAAGGGTCACAAGGAATCTACCAATAGGAGAAAAGACTGTTCATGGAGGCTATTGACAGCTGGAAGAGTGTTGAAGCCTATGACTGCAACATAGAGGTTAATCTTGACTGTGCCAAACAAGACGAGGAGTCTCATCTGCTAGAGAGGCTGAGGAATCTCAGTGTAACAACCAATGATGTTAGATGCATGGTTTTAACAACCAGAGAAGCTGAAGAGTTGCCATGATGAACAGGAAAAGTACTCGACATGAAGAGCATGCAAAAGCATTGTGTATAGTGAGCAGAAGGTGTACAGAGACTATAAGAAGGCAGAAGAAGGAAGAGATGGGTGTTATCATTGTTGGGGTGGAGTAATGCATGTGTGAAGAAGTAAGGGGAGTGCAACAGCTGAAATGGATAGAATACAAAAGGTGCATTGAATGGGATTGTCACAGAAAGCACAAGAGGTAGAAGAATAGAAAAGTGAAATGGATACGTGCAGGAAGACAGAGTAGCAAAATCTTGCAGAACAATGATGAGACTGTTAAGTTGTTGTTGAACACTATATCACTGTAATAAGTTTCAGTAATTCATATTCATAAACCAGGGTGGTAGGGAGGTGCTAGGGAGGACTGGTGTCCTCAGAGGTTTAAGTGGATGCTTGAACACAGGGAGTAGTAGCTTCCTTTTAGTTGGTGCTAGAGAAACCAGGGATTTGTTGCTTCCTTCTAGTTGGTGCTAGAGAAACCAGGGAGTTGGTGCTTCCTTCTAGTGGGTGCTAGAGAAACTAGGGAGTTGGTGCTTCCTTCTAGTGGGTGCTAGAGAAACTAGGGAGTTGGTGCTTTCTTCTAGTGGGTGCTAGAGAAAATAGAGAGTTGGTAGTCTCAGCAAGTTGCAGCTTGTAAAAGCAAGTTGCAGCTTGTAAAACAGAGGTTGTAGCCTCACAATGAGTTGGTGCTCATATGTATGATAATGTAAAGAATGTAAATAATACTTATCATATAAAGAAGAAAAGATGTTTTTACCCTTTATGGGTTTCCTAGAGAAATATCTATCTTTGTGTATCTCATATATGTGACTGATGCTAAATGTGCCATTACTTATTTCCTTGCATTATAGTGATTATCATTGAGTTCCTTGTAAAGAATTTAAAAGAAGCATAATTGTTTAAGCACTATAACAACTGATTCACCCCACAACTGATTCACCCCCCCTCTCAGTTGTCCAACACGCAGTTGTATTAGATACCATTGAAGGAAATTTTGTAGTGAAGCGAAGCAAAACAAGAGACAATGTATGACATGATCGAGGTAGATATCAAAGGGGTATAATAGGCTCTCTATTCAAGCCGCACAGTGTCTACTGCACCATTGTCATCAGGGGGTATAGAAGTAAGAGATGATCTTTCCCAACTACGTAGATTAGAAGATGCAACAGAGGCGCACCTTCAATGTGTATAGGAGGAAAAAGAACAGGCCATAAAATCCTTGAAGAAAGCAAAGGAGGAAGCCCTAGATCAATGTCGGGTTGCACAGTAAGAGAAAGATGACCTCAGAGAGAAGCTTGAAGAGGATAGAGAGTAGATCCAGAGAGAGAAAGATCTCCTGCTCATGGAGAAGATTGGAGTAGAGAAGCAGTCACTAAAGAACTTCGCTCAGTACTAGGATTGACACCGATGGAAGAAGAGACAACTGAAAGCCAAGTGGGGAAGCTCGATGAAGCCATTCAACAGCTCCAAGAAAGAGTAGCTAAACTGGAATTGCAAGCAGTATCGAGCACTCCATAGGAAGTGTGAGATCAAAGGGAAGAAACTGCCAGGACATAGTAGAAAGAATCAAGGCATTAGAATTAGAATGTAAGCAATTAAGTGCCCAAAGTGAGCAGACCTATGAGTGCCTTTCAGAAGAACTGAAGCTGAGGACATTGGAGGCACAACTTCAGGAGGTGAAGCAACAAGAATCAACAGTACAAGCACAGCTATAGCTACTTTCAACAGTAGAGAATATGAAAAGGTCACAATATGTGCATGAAGTTTAGTAGCAGGTCCATGCCATCTAGAGTAGAGTCATGGAAGTGACCCAGAGACTCCAGGTGGTACAGGAAAAAACATGCACACTTTTTGAGGAGATTGAGGGACGAGGTGCACAGTTGGAACAAATGGTCACCACAGTGGAATAATTCTTTGAAGGACCTATCACTGAGAAATTCATTCAGGAGTTCACAGAGTAGGAGGCTCTAGCGAAGCAGCAAGTTGAGGTAGTTTGAGCTAAGCTTGAGGCCTTCGAATCAGAATTACCTAGATCAGAGTGACTCGGGATGAGTCATAGGTGAGTGTTGGGGGCATGTTGGACCTTGAAATGGTTTTGAGGAAACACTGGTCATGTTTTGGGACTTTGACAGGCTGGTCGAAGACGGAGCACCCAGGGGAAGTGGTGATCGCAAGATCTTGCCCCCTTTTTGTGAGCTTTTTGGGTTTAGGGTTTATGTAATGGGTATGGGATGTCAGCCCATGGGGTTACCCATGTTTAGGCCCCTTTTGTAATGTATAAATAAGAAGCTAGGAAATGTAAGGGAGAGACCTAGTAGGCCAACGTGCTAAGTGAAAATAGTTTTGAAAGCTTTGTGCATACCGTATGTAGAGACATGTTAAGCTAAGTGCAAGCGACTTATAGTGATTTGTGTGTAGACTGTGTAAACACATTTGCTTGGAACTAACTGGGGGAAGGAGGATCTAGCGAGGTGTGCACATATCTCCTTTCCTACGTGGAGTAGGATTTATGGCTCTGTGCATGTAAGAATATTGGAAGAAACTAATAAAAGAGGAGAAGAGTTGGTGGACGTATCCCCATGCTGGGGTGAACCACGTATATCCTATGTTGTGGTTGCTTTGTGTGATTGATGTGATTTATTCTTAGTGTTGTAATATTTATGTATGTTATATGCATTTGATGTAGAAACTTACTGCTTAATAATATAGGTGAATGGTAGATCTGTTTTGATGTTATAGGCTGAATGGTTAAATATGCTTAGACCTTGATGAAATATTGTGTTGTTCTGTAATTAGGGTTTTTACCTGCGATGTGAATAAGGGTCAAAGACCAATGAATGTTAATTGATAAGTTCTTTGTTAAGTATTTTGATCACAGATCTGTATCCAAGCTAGGTTGTAGACACTTGAGTCCTGCAACCCTCCTTGCCTCTACCTCGGGTGAGACTTCATCTGCTTCACAGGTGTTTCCAAAAGGGCCGGTAGTAAGGGTTTTGTTGGTGCGTTGTGGAAGCGTCGAACCCTGGGTCTACCCCTATGACAACATGGATTCACTCAACAAATTCGGTTGCTCTCTTAGCCTCAATTTTAGAATGGGAGGGTTCTTCATGTGTAGTTGCAATGGGTAGAGCTACATTAATGGGGGCCAATGGTTGGAACCCCAAGCACGCCTGAAAAAGGTTGTGGCCAATAGAGTAGTGGAAGGCTCTATTGTAGCTATGTTGAACATAAGGAATGATTTCATCCCATGTGCATGGATGTTTGGAATTGTACATCCTCAGGATATGGACAATAATCTTGTTGACTAACTTTGTTTTTCCATTATTCTATGGGTGGAAGGAAGTTGATTTGTTCAGTTTGGTGTCCATCATTGACCATAGGCTGGAAAAAAAAATTCTCAGCAACCTACTATCTCGATTTGATATAATGGTTCATGGGAGCCCAAAATGAATCGAAACATGTTCAAAGAATATCTTGGCGATGGCCTCAACTGTGATGATCTTCTTGGTAGGTGCCAAAATTTCAATATTAGAGAATTGATCAATGAACACAAAGACACAATCATTCCCATGCTTGGTTGAAGGTAGACTAGAAATGTAATCCATAGAGATGGAATCCCAAGGCCTATGTGGAGTAGGAAGAGGGGTGTATAGCCCATGTTTCTTCATGGAAGGATTAGAAATGGCTTAGGTAATGCAAGATATTATGTACTTGTGGAAATCTTGTCAAATATTTGGCCAATAAAAATTCTTTTGCAGTACTGCCACTATTTTTTCTACATCAAAATGTCTTGTTTCTCGACTATAATGAGCTTCCCAAATCAATGTTCCATGCTCACTTGAAGGGACATAAAGACGTTTCAAATGGCATAGTAACCCATCTTGGAGATGAAAGTATGGAACTATTTTTTCTGTGCTTAATGTCTGATAGGAAGCAACAAATTCAGAGTCAATATTCTATAATTATGGACACTTGGACATTTCATTCCCACGAAAGTTAAGAAATGTGGTTAGCGCCACAACCAAGGGTCGACTAAGGAAATTTGGGACATGGTTGGTGCTACCCTTCGTCTACTTGATGTTCAAGTGGAATTGCTGTAAGCATGTGGACCACTTATGATGGTGGTGATTCTTTAACTTTCCTTGTGTCTGGATGAATTGAAAAGGCTTGTGATTGGTGTGGATGATCATTTACTTCCCCAAGGTGTAATGCTTCCACTGTTGACAAGCCTATACAATGGAGTACATATCTTTGTCATAGGTGGGGTATCTGTGAATAAAATCAATTAGTTTTTAAATGTGAAAGGATATTGAATGCCCACACTGAGTGAGGAGTTCATTGATAGTATAATCTAAAGTATCTATCTCAATCTCAAATAATTGTTGCAAGCTTGGAAGAATAAGGAATGGTGTTGAGTAGAGGAAGAATTTCAAATCCTCAAATGCTTTTTGCTGGGATGTAATCCACATGAAATTTTCCTTCGATCCACCCTTAATCACCTGAATTAGGGCCCAAGCAATATGAGAGAATTGTTGGGCCCTTCATTTTTGGTTTGAAGTTATAGAAGGAGGACTATAGTCCCAATTTTTGTCAAACACGAGTTGCGCAAGATACAAAAGAACTAGACAATGGAGCAAGAAAAAAAACATAAAACGATTGAGAAAAGGGATAGCACAATGCCAGCAAGGAAAAAGAAATTACAATAGAACAAGAACAAGAAAGCATGGAGCCCAAAGCTAGAAGATCCCACTCAGCTTATATATGAGATGCATATTATTGTAAAAGGGTTGGCTGTTATTGTTGGGTATGGTTGGGTGTAGTTTCTTGTTTTTTGGGTTTTGCCATAGATAGTATAGAGGGTGCAGATAGACAAAAGGTTCTGTGATTTTAATTTGTATATAGTTATGGGGAAAAGGATAGATAGAGCTCTATGACATGAGTCTAAATACATAAGATTGTAACAAAGTACTGATTTGTATCTCTGATATTGTATCCGAGAATATCTGTGGATAATATATATGGAAGGACCTAAAAATTTGAAATTATTGTGTGATTATGTGCTTATTCTTATGAATTGGCTCCTTACAATACTTTTTTATACTTGATAAGATCAATATGTTGTCTTTGTTTACAAATGCTTCTACAACTTGAGTGTCTTTATTTCTAGTTATGAATAAGTTCAAATCGGTTCTGTGGTTAGTCTGTATTACACAAGATCATGGTGAATATTGAAGATTTTGGAAACCCACCTATGTATTCTCCTTTCCCTTGCCTATATTTATGTCTTGGTTGTGATTTGGGTGATAATTATTCTCTTCAGAGGAGATGAAAATTCCAGTGCTCTAGACTACTCGTTTCTTTTTGCTGGTAACCTGAAAAGGAGCCTAGTCTGATCAATTTTTCACCAACAAAATGGTTTTATTGTCGGGACCTATGTTAAAAGGGAATATATAGGGAGAATGCTTCCATGGATTCACATATCTAATATTCACAAGTGGTGGGAGAGAAATTGTGATGCATTCATATGGAAAGAAGCGAAGCTGAGAGGAAAATCTGTGAAAGATACAGGGGAGGTATTTTTTTACTAAGAATTATTGAGTGACCAGTACGAGATATTCTAGGTTAAGTTCCCGGAAGAACTTTTCCGCTAGATAGATAGGCTCCAAGAAGCTCCAGAATTCCAAGAATGGGTAAAGAACACATGTTCTTGGGATACATAAAACACCACAACACTTCATCACTTGGATCATCTGGTAACACAAGAGATCGATTTATGGGTCAATATAACATTATAAGGATACATTATCGAGTTTGCAGTTGAGAATAACTATTGATTAAGGTTGGTTGTCATTGATGTCAACCCTTGAAGAAATCCCCATAGCATAAAGGCTTGGGTAATGGACCTAATATTGTTTGATGTAAATATGACTCATTATTGTTTTTTCATGCTTGATAAGAAGTAAATATGGATGAACTCCAAAGTGGTCCCCTTATGGTGAAATCCCTCATGGGAAGATGCTTTGTGGAGTAAGAGAACTCATGCTTAATTGTGGAATAATGAGATGAAGGAAAGTGATTTTTTCAGGGAAAATATCCTATATGGATAGTGCTTGTCATTTCATTTCTGTTGGTATGTGGAACGTCACATAATTCCTCACGGTTAGAGAGTTATGGCCATGAGAAGTTGGAGACCCTAGGTTTGGGTAATGGACCCAAGTTTGTTTGATGGGTAACGGTATGA
>JZKD02S1717566.1:327092-339789 GCA_000966675.3 Picea glauca
ATCATATACACCAGGTCTATTACAGAGCTACAAATCAGATTTGGATGATGAAATTGATGAGGGATTTTGGTTGAGGTACATGTTGAGTACATGGTTGAGACAAGTAATTGATGAGATAGCACATACATGAGGTGTATAGTTGATATTGATGATTCATAGTTGATGAGTAGTTGACACATGATTGACACATACTTGGTACATGGTTGGATGCATTTATTTATGGTATAGGTTGATTACAGGTTGGTGCATGATTGATGCACTTGTTTATGGTACAGGTTGATTACAGGTTGAGGTACAGGTTGATGCATGGTTGATGCATGGTTCAGATTTATTGGTACATATTTATAGCGTTATATCTCATAGTGATAGTGTGACAGTGGTTCCATCATTCTACTTCTACTTCAGGGTAGCAGGATGGGGCAAGGACAGGTGGTTGTAGCCACCTTCTGGTAGTAGCTGGAGAACATTGGGGGTTGTAGCCTCCTTCTGGTTGTAGCCAAAGAATTGGGGAGTTGGAGATTCCCTCATGTTGTAGCGTGAGAAACTAGGGGGTTGGAGCCTCCTTCCAATTGCAGCTTGAAAACAAAGGAAGTTGGTGCTTCCAGTGAATGTAATTCTTTAATACATATCAGAAAAAGAATTCTGTGGTTTTCTCCTGATTTGGGTTTCCACGTAAAACACTGGTGTATTGTGTATGTGTGTGATTGTTTATTTCTTACTGCTCATTATTGGATAATAATTCTACATTGATATAACATTTGAAGAAAAAGGGATATAATTACGCTATTACCAATTCACCCCCCCTCTTAGTAATCCAACAATAACAAATCCTTTTCACAGGCAGAAGTGGATTTCAAGAAAGATGCAAGGGGAAGAATGTTGATAGAAATCCCCATGTGGATTGATATTTTCTTGATGGAAGAGGGGATGTTGACTATTTTCCCGACTGAGATGGCATCCTAAACACCCTCGCTTGGGGTCGGTTGAGATTGGGATGGAGTCATGGCCTGAAAGAGGGGAGAGGGTTCTTTGACAAATGAGGGAGAAACAAGAAATGGACTCGAGAGATGAGCGAGCCTTGAAAAGAGCCTCCATAGTTGAGAAGTGGTAGCATGGTACGATAATGAAAGCAGTAAAGCATTCAGAGAAGTTACTGAAAGAAGTAGGACCAGGATAAGTAGAGGAAGGATAGATGGAAGAGTTGTGAAAGATGAGAAGATAGGAAATACTGGCGAGTCAAAGATTAAGTGAGAGGGAGGCGTAGAGAGAAATAAGTTCCCAAGATGGTGGAAAAGAAGAAGGAAGTGTAGAAGTACGGGAAAAGGAAGCCAACATGGATCTTGGAGAAGAAAGAGAAGATTCAACCCCGATGCCAGGAAATATAGGGAATCTGGCTGAAGAGACTACTCTAGAGGATGAGAACGAGACCCCTTAGATCAAATAATCCTGCCACGAAGCCAATGGAAGCAGCCCCGAATCACCCATACCCCAAGTGTCTTATATAAAAGTGGTAAATTCTATACTACCTTCTTATGTTATTCCTATTCCATTACAATCAGTCAATCACCCACAACCTGGAAGCGTGAATAATGGGAGGATATTGGGATCCCCTAGTAGATCACAACTAGGACCGTTAGGTTTTATTTTGGTAGAAGAAGTAACTACTACGATCAACAATGGTTGGTAATGCGGGAGGTTTGATTTCTCGATACCTAGAATTTTGGGGTAAGAGAGACAAGGATATTAAGCAGCATTGGTTCTTATCTGAAGAATTCTAGAGGTCCAGAGGGACTCTAGATGTGAATAAATTGGTTGAGTTCTAGACTACATTGAGAGGTTGTTCTCTCAAATGATACATGAAGGCCATTGAGCCAGGGGTACCAGGAGTGCAAGTTCAAGCGTTCACACTTGAACAGGTATGCAGAAAGTTTATAACAGATTTTAAGCTACCTCAATCAAAACAACAATCTTTGTCTGAGTTGCATGAAATTAAACAAAGGGAAGGTGAATCGGCCTAGGAATATAGTCATAAGTTTAAAGATGCAATAGGGAGGTTAGCACATCTGATTCATGAGGAACATCAAAGAGAATGGTATATCCAGGGATTTCTACCTCTGGCACATATTCCTTTAATGCACCAATGTATAGACACTTTGACAGATGTCTTGGAACAATAATTGAAGATTGAATCCATGTTAGGATATCCTGAGAGCCAGAGAGTGACCAAACCCCTAGCATATGCAAATTTGGCACAACTACAAGGGAAAATATCAATGCTTACAAATAAGATTCAAGAATTGATGATACCTAGACCAGGACAACCACAAGTCTGGTGTACCATATTTTACATAGAAGGATATCTAGTGAATGAATGTCCATAGATGAGGGGAATGGGACCTCCTCAGAATTCGATGGGATCCTCACCAGGACCCATCGGAGGAGTTGTGCAATGAGACCCTCACCAGGACCCATCGAAGGAGTTGTGCAAGTATCCATGAATTTACCATTCCATACCCCAACCCCATATCATGCTTTTCCAAGTAATCAAGTAGTGCCATCAGTTGAGTATTGCGAGATTTTCTGAATCCATGGGCATGGGTCGAGACAGTGCCCCATTATTCAAAAGTATTCAACAGTACCAAATATTGTGGATTGTAAGTTTTACGCATCTACCGCACATGATACCAATCAGTGTAGAGCATTGGATGCACTTGCAGAGAGACTGGATCAAACATCATTCAAGGTGAATGAAACCCATCAGGGATCGGGAAGAGGTCAATGGGGTGGAGCTGGAGGAGACTTCAGAAGAGGAAGAATTGAGGGAGGAGGACCAAGTAGATGCTACAACTATGATGAGAAAGGACACATGGATAGAGATTTTCCTCATGCAAGGTGACCATGGTGCTCTCACTGCAGAACCAATGGGCAGGAAACTGATGACTACCCAGAACTAATTGGAAAATGTGAAGATCAAGTAGGACAACGAGGAACTAATCTCATCAGTTTAGAGATAAAGAGATTTATTAGAGGAAAACTTCCCAACCTTAATATCGTTACTCGAGGAGGGGTAAATATTGGTGCATATGCTGACAATTTACCTTAGATCCAGAAAGAAGCACCTAAGGAGGACAAGTATGATCACCTAAAATAGAATCTATTATTTAAAAATTCCATTTAAGTATTTCAGAATATCCCTGGCCCTGAGATGTAAGAGAAACCTCTTCATCCTACTATTTACCTTAATATCACACAAGTCCCTGCTTCACCCCTTGCACCTAGAAACCCTGTAGTCCCGATGAGACAACTTGAGAAACCAAAAAATGTAGTTGACCTTTGGTTTCAATTATTTTATGATATTATTAGGAATGACCATTTGACAAAAAAATTGTGCAATGCACTATACCTAGTCCTAGGAAATGAAGAATCTCCAGAAATGAGAATAAGGACTAATCTCCCTAAGAAGAATACTTAGAGAGTGAAAAGAAGGAAAGTATGGATTGGAAAAGAGTTTAGATTAGTAACCTAGATAGATAAGTTTGAGGTTAAGGATGTCATGTTAGATCTAGGATCTGATGTTAATATACTACCTAAAAAGACTTGGGAAGCTTTAGGAAAACCCCAGTTGACATATTCCCCAATCCAGCTAAGAATGGCCAATCAGTATCGTATTTTTCCAATAGGAAGACTAGAGAATGTGGAAATAGATGTTGCGGGAGTGAAGACTGTAGCTAATTTTGAGGTGATTGATATCATCAGGGATAAGTACTCTTATCCTACACTACTTGGAATTGATTGGGTTGATGAAAAATATGCAGTGATTGACCTAAAGAAAGACACTTTGACATTTGAGGCAGATGGAATAAAAGTAGTTCAACCCTTGGATCTATATATAGGCCCTCGATAGATGGACCCAATGAACAACAATATCGAGGGAGAAGACTTGGATCAGTTTTACATTGTAACAATAGGAACGAGATAAGATTACATAAATCCTACTGCTGATAGATCAGTAAGTTGGAGGAGCATACAATCAATAGACGAAGATTCAGAACTGGCATTTGACAGTTGGAAACAAGGTTCATATGAAAGATTTTGAAGAAGATGTGCAATTGTCAGAACAACTAGATGGGTTGGAACTGAGGTTAGAGAACACCCGATATATGATGGTACCTCAAAACTTGACAGTTTTATGGCCAACATGGAAGAAAACATAGTGCAAGATCAAAGGATATCTGTGTTGGACTTATCCCTCCAGGAAACCCCTACCAGATGGTGGATTAATCACAAATTCGTAGTTGAGAACTAGGAAGATGTGAAGAAAGCTATCTAATATAGATTTCAAGATAACGAGTAGCTGGAATCAGAGATGTAGACAAAATTCCAAGTTGTGGAACTAGTCAATGGACAATCTGATCCTAAAGCACATATTGAAAAATGTGTGAGATAGTGGAAAGTTGCGGGAATAGCATCTCTCTTATGGGTTCAAGTATTTCCCCATTCATTAGGTTGAATTCTGAAATCTTGGTACATGCATGAAGAAATCAGAAGATAGACCAGTGAATGGAAAATGTTTGTAGGTCAATTTTTCAAGGACTTCTTGTTTACAAGTAAGTACCCTGAGCTTAAAGTGGTCCTACAAATAATTAAAGAATTCCTTTTTACATATACTGGTGAACGAAAATCATAACTAGTGGTATGTGCACATCCTAGCCAAGAAGTTCAGTCTAACCTTCACCTAGACCCAAACAAGAGACCTATCAAATGCTATAAGATTGAGAAGGATTTGGAAATCCAGTATGATTTAGAAGAATTGAGAAACTTAGCCATTAATAAAACATAAGGAATTAGAGAAATCTAGAACATTATTCCCATCTAGACTGATGGTTCTTATAATTATCCACTGAAGTTGCGCAAAGTCAATATAGGGACCACAGAGAAACCTAAGATAGGTGTGGTGGGAGATTATGGAGATGAACAAACTAGCCAAAAAATACATAGCCTGTTGGGAGAGTATCATGACTTGTTCCCAAAGACATTTTCATAGATAAATGGGATTAAAGGAGAAATTGGAGAGATCAAAATTGAACTAAAACTAGGATAAAATCATGAACACATAGACCATATCGCCTTAACCCCATAGTGAAAGAGAAGGTTCAGAGGGAAATAGACAAGATGCTAGAAGATGGAATTATTTTTGCAGTGGAAGAAGCAGAATGGGTTAGCCCAATAGTCATACAGAGAAAGAAAGACACAAAGGACATTAGGGTCTATGTAGACTACAAAATCCTTAATTATGCCTGTGTGAATGACCCTTTCCCAACACCTTTTACTGATGATGTGCTAGAATAGGTTGCAGGGAAAGAATATTACTCATTTATAGATGGATTTTCAAGGTATCACCAAATAAGGATTGCTAAAGAAGAAAAAAAGAAGACCACATTCATAATAGAATGGGGGCCATTTGCATACAATGTGATGCCATTCAGCCTAAAGAATGCCCATGCAGTTTTTTCCAAGATTGTAATAGTATATTTCTGAGAATTTATTCACAAGTTTATATAAGTTTATATGGATGATTGGATTGTATACAATCTTCTGAAGGAACATGTAGTGCTTCTACGTCTAATATTTGATAGATGTAGATAATTGCAGTTATCGTTGAAACTCAAAAAGTGTATCTTCTATGTGCCACATGGAAATTTGTTAGGTCACATAGTATGTCAAGAAGGAGTACTAGTAGACCCGGCCAAAGTTGTGGTTATTGTGAACATGCATTCACCTATGAGTGCTAAGAAATTGCGCTGAACGATGGGGAACACATGGTACTATTGTAAGTTTATCAGAAGATATGAAAACATTACTGAATCTCTAGTGAATCTACTAAAGAAGTCAAAAGTTTTCTAGTGGACCCCAGAGTGTGATAAATCATTCAATATCCTGAAGGAAAATCTCAGCACAACACCTATTCTGATATTTCCGAACTAGGAAAACAAATTTCATGTGCATGTAGACGCATCAGGTATTTCCCTAGGAGCCATATTAGCGCAACCAGGATATGGAGCCATGGATCATCCTATCTACTTTTATAGCAGGAAGTTTTCACAAGCTGAGCACAAATATACAACCACAGAATGGGAGGGTTTAGCTGTGATTTACTCTCTGCAAAACTTTAGACATTATCTATTAGGCTCTCATTTTAAGTTATTTACTGATCATTCTGCGTTAAAGTATCTAGTTAACAAGCCTGCTTTGGAAGGAAGAATTTGTCGATGGTTGTTGTTGTTTCAGGAATTTTCATTTGAGGTAATCATTAAACCTAGAAGATGCAACATAGGGCCTCATTGGTTGTCTATATTAGAGTCATGAGAAAGTGGTAGAGCATTCGAAAATTATCTCCCAGGTGCAGACCTGTTCTGGGTTGATGCCATGCCAAAATACCTGGACAACATAGCAGTATTCTTAAGTATAGGGGCCTGCCCAGAAATGTACTCTGCAACTCAGAAATTTCATATGGTTGTTATAGCAGTGAGCTATCAATTGATTGCGGGGAAATTGTATAAGTTGGTCCTATATATTATCCTCAGGAGATGTGTCTTATATCATTAAAGACAAGACACATTGTGGGAGTTCCAATGAAGTTTTGAGAGGTGATGTTGGAGGAAAGGACACTACAAAGAAAGTCCTCTAAGCTAGACTATGGCGGGCCACACTCGGATGCAAAGGCGCATGATATATCTTGAGGCGTTTGTCAAAGAGTGGGTAAGCCATCATGATGAGATGAATTTCCTTTTCAACCAGTTTGATATCTACAAGAAATTGAGAAATGGGAAGCTGAATTCATTGGGCTGATCAACTCCACAACTATGCATTCAAAGGCTAGGTATATTATTACCGCAACCAATTACCTTACACTTTGGGCTGAGGCAATAGTTGTCCAGGATTGTTCAACTGATATTACTACTAGGTTCATTTTTTAAAATATTATCACTCAGTTTGGATATCCTAGAATCCTAACCAGTGATCAGGTTGGTCATTTTATCAGTAGTACAATAGAAAATATTACAACAGAGTTCTTGATCCAACATCATAAAAGTATCCCCTACCATCTACAGGCCAATGGAACAGTAGAGGTTTTTAACAATATTCTAGAGAGAGGATTAACAATGGTTTGTTGCACAAACAGGGAGGATTGGGATGACAGAGTCCCAACAGTTTTATGGGCTTACAGGACAACACTCCATTTCAGGTAGTTTATGGAAAAGAGGTTTTGGTACCTGCAAAATTCATTACTCTGACTTTATATATTGCGCATGTTACACACATGCCGGAGGATGAATTAGTTGTGTAGAGGTTCATGGAATTGCAAGACCTTGAAGAGACTAGGTTTTTAGCAGACTTCCATCAATCAGTTGAGAAAGAAAGGAAGAAATCTTGGCATGACAGACACATTAAGACCAAAGCATTTGCGCAAGGAGATAAGGTCCTACTTTATGACAGTCGATACCAGAAACTTCCAGGAAAGTTTCACATGAATTAGTTGGGACCATTTATAGTTGTGAGATCCGACCTCTGGGAGCAATCGGACTCGTGCAACTGGATGGTATGTTGTGGCCAGGATGGGTGAATTGCACTCTCCTGAAACCCTCTATTTCTCATAACTGAGCTAAAGGATTGTTTCTCTAGTCCAAAGGAGCATGTATAGTAGTTAATTTTAGTTTTTCCAATTTCTGTGAATTCAATTAATAAATTCGAAGAGTGCATTGTTGTGTCATGACATGTAGTTCATTTTTATATCTAAGTTTTGTTTTGATGCAGAACTACTTACTCAGTATACGAATATTAGAAGACCCATGAATCTATTAATGACAGTCATTAAATGTGATGGGGACCCCTTTGTTGTCTGAGGGAGAGAGAATCCGGATGCAATCCTAGTCCATATGCCACATGAACCCAGTCCAATCATGGCCTTTATTACTAATATAGTAACCCATCTGAATTCTGTTAAACCATAAAGCAACAATACATGAAGATGTCATTGGTATTCGCGCCAGGATTCTCATCCGTTAAATGGTAAGGTATGGAATTTGCCACATCCCTGACCAATTTTCTCATTAAATGCCAAGATCACACAATAGATTTACCCCATTAACCAGTCTCATTGGACAACTCAGATCCAAGTTGCATCTATAGGGTTAATGATGAATAGCCTTAGAAGTTATTACAAAATTTGCCAATTAAGCCTGAGTATAAGGTTTTGTTAACTCGGTGTAGGACACACTCTTTCCCAGAGAGAAATTAATAATTTTCAACTTCTGAATTGTGATCAAGCCTGTAAAATCCCTCGGCCCTCAGTCATGATCCCCAATCCCAATTTAGCCTGCTAAATTTTTTGACAGTTCATACTCACCATGTCGAGATCTATAGGGAGCATAAATGTCATTTCAAAGGATGTAGTACCAGGTGAGTCGTGTGACCCCGGAGTCGAGATCATGGGAGATATCAAAGGGAAGGTCGAGTAGGTTAACCTCCTTGACCTTGATCTGATAGAACAGGTTCTATTCCCACAGATGAACATCGATGTCTTCTGGAGTGTCTCTCTAAATGAGCTGGGAGGCATGCACTTCATTCCAAAGATGGATTTAATCAACATGTTTAACTCTACCATTATGAACCTCAAAGATTTGCTAGTTTTCAACACCATTGGAGAAGTTGTGAGGTGTACCAAGTTTCTCATTAGTAGTTTACACAATAGAAGACTATGGTTGGATAGAAGATATCCAATTCACACAGAAGACATTCACTAGCTTACTGGACTATCCATTGAAGGAGAGGATGTGTCCAAAGGTTTCCAAGGTCCCAACAAGCATGGAAAGAAGAAGGGGGAGCCTATTTTATATGAGTGATTTCAATGGAAGAGGGAGGGGTGCATAGCCAAGTTCGACCCCATTCTACCTGAGATGGTCAGGATTGGCTTCTATGTAATTTCTAGAAATTTCATGCAGTCTTATTATAAAGGAGAGTGTAAAATAGATGCCCTATCATAGGTAGATTTTTGCACCAATGTAATTGTCTTCAACTAGTGCAACTATTTACTAGACGAACTCCTGGTGGCTTTTGAGGAAAAACAGGAGAAGGGTGGCACTTTCACCTACGGCTACTTGTTGGTTGCATTCGTAATGCTGAAGTGGACACCACCTGTAGGAAGACCACTATCTCTAGCAGATAAGGGATGATTGGCAAAGATGTTCAATCCTTGGCACTCAAGTTCAGACCTGGAGAACACTTTCTTAAACAACATGATGTTCTCCAAATGGTACAACAAGTTGCTCGATGCAACTCAGAGGTTGCACATTCTACAATAATTTCTCAACCTCAATAAAAGGAACATTGCATTCAGCATGAACCACCACCATACATTGATATGGCCAATGTATGCCAACCAAGAAGAGTTCCACTCGTGCATGCTGCCATTTTACTTAAATGAGGAGACCTTCGACAATGAGGTTATGTCATGGCCTGGAGTAAAAATAAACCCATGCAAGTCAAGGATGCACTACCTTCTACATGCGAAGCTACTAAAGAAGAGGGGCAAGGAAGCATGGGTAGGACCAAGCTTGGGCCCAGAGATACAAAAGAAAGAATCCATAGTATGGGCAGAATCAGATGAGAAGGAAGAGACACAGCTACTGGAGCGCAATAAGAGAACATTACCCATGTTTCCATAGCTTCCGGAGAAAGCCATGTTGACAGGTAAGGATGTCAACAAAATTTTCAGTGTTTCCTTCATCAGAGACCTGATGGATAAGAAACCTAGGAAAAGGATATCCTTGGGTAAGGTTTTGAACCCCCAACCCATTTCATCCACTTTTCCTCACACTCTCTCACCAGATTGAGAAGCCCACATTATAGATATCTAGGATGACCTTGATCCTGACACCACTCCATCCACCACCATCATCATTGAACAACCTCCATCACCACCACAACCCCAAGCTCCACCCCAAGAAACCGCCATTCCATCCCAAACCATTGACTTGGAACCCATGCAGTTGGATCCCCCATTCATACTGAAGGAGAGACTAGAACTCACTGGTCCAAACCTAGAAATACCTGAAAAGAGGCTAGAACTCACTGGCCCAAACCCTGAAGCCCAGAGCCAGGATATCATACCCTTTGTGCCAATTGAGTACACTTCATGTTGAATGAATATGAAAACATTACCAAAAAAACAATTCCTAAGTTCTTAGTGCACTTCCTCAATGACCAAGGTTGAGGGTACTATCGAAAAAAGAACAACCCCAGAATTTGAGGTCCATAAAGAGGCAGAGGTACCAGAGGTTTAGAAGGAACCTGATCTAGCCTCAGGACAATGTGCAACATCAATGAAGGAACTAATGGAGCTATTCATCCAAAACCCACAACATTGCACAGAGTTGTTGTAGCTATGCATGGCCAGAACAGAAGTACTAACGTTCTTACCATCGGCGTTGAGGTTGAGGCTTGTGCCAGGACCATGTACAGGAGAGGAGGAGATGGAGACACCTTCAGAGAATTCAACAACCAGTGGACTCCCACTATAGGTACAAGTACCTAGAGAAGCCACCCCCTCTTTCGCTAACCTTGTACAGTGGCCAACAACATAGCTAGTCGGGATTATCAGAGCCTCAATTGATCAACTGGAGCAGAGGCTCTAGCAGGCTGAAAGGAATGCAAAGTTTGCAAGGGAGGAATAAATCCTTGCCAAAGAATGCAAGATACGAGAGCAATACACCAAGATCTAGGTGGAGTAGAAATTGGAAAGAGTCCAGGAGAATCTTGTTGAAGCCTGGCCAAAAATAAGGAAGGTATCACCACAACTGCCAGAGTCTAGTGTCACAAGACAATTTGATCCTCATATCGAGCTACTCTAGGGAGCATGGTCATAGCTGGTCATTCACGTAGATAATATGGAAGTATAGTTGCAGGAGATTCAGGACGAAGCATAACAACAACCTCGAAAGATGCAAGAGAAAATGGAGAAAGTAGTGTTGGAAGAAAACAATGCTCGAGTAGCACTACACAAGCGCATATCCGAGTGCACAAATATATTTCATGAAGTCAACTACTAGATGGGAATTATTTCAAGGTGCAACCAAACTCTGGAGGACGTGAACACAAGAATAAAGTTTCTCAATGAGGAAGTTTCAGTCACCATGGATCCGCTCGAGCAATAAGAGAAATTTGATCAAATCCAGTAAGAAGACAATGAGCTAAACTCTTTGTTTGAAGCGCAATCAGTAGCCAAGAAAGAGCTGTGCGAATTTTGAACTGTCATTTAGACAATGTACATGCAGATGCAACAAGTACATTCTACAATTGATTCTGAATGGAAATATTTGGTCACATCTAAGCCTAAAGGATGCATCACACATGCGACTTGGCAGTTTGTAGTTGAAGCCTCACTCCTTTCTAATAAATGGCAAGATAAAAATTGGGAGTTTCCAGGAAGTCAGGAAGCGGGCCTTAGATTTGGTCCTAGAGTTGGGCCCTTCATTTGAAGAGGAAGAAAAGGACAAAGCATAAGAAGAAGATGAAAGAAAAGTGGAGGAGGACAAAGGAAAGAAACAAGAACTCCTAGAATCCTCGAAAGAGCCAAGTACTTTACTTGACGGTGAGTCAAGGATTGTGTTCGAAGCCTATTGGGACCTTTGTTTTTGGTTTAAGTTGCACAAGGAGGACTAAAGTCCCATTTTTTGTCAAAGACAAGTTGCGCAAGCTACAAAAGAGATGGACAATGGAGGAATCAAAGAAATAGAAAATGGTTACAAAAAGGGACAACGCAATGCCATCAAGGAAAAAAAAGTTACAACATAACAAGAACAAGAAAGCATGCAGAGCCCTAAGCCAGAATATCCCACTCAGCCTATATATGAGATGCATATTATTGTAAAAGGGTTGGTTTTTATTGTTGGGTATGGTTGGGTGTAGTTGCCTATTTGTTGGGTTTTGTCATAGATGGTATAGAGGGAACAGACAGACAAAAGGTTATGTGATTGTAATTTGTATACAGTTATGGGGAAAAGGGTAGATAGAGCTTTGTGACATGAGTCCAAAGCCAGAATCTTGTAACAGAGTACTGATTTGTATCTCTGAGATTATATCTGAGAAGCTCTGCTGATAATATATATGGAAGGACCTAAAATTTTGAAATTATTGTGTCATTCTGTGTTTATGCTTATGAATTGTCTCTGTACAATACTTCTTTATGATTGATAAGATCAATATGTTGTGTTTTTTTACAAAAGCTTCTGCAACTTGAGTGTCTTTATTTCTAGTTATGAATAAGTTCATATTGATTCTGTGGTTAGTCTATCTTGAATAAGATCATGGTGAATCTTGAAGATTCTGGAAACCCACCTAAGTATTATCCTTTCCCTTCCCTATCTTTCTGTCTTACTTGTGCTTCGGGTGAGATTTCTTCTCTCCGGAAGAGATGAAAATGACAATGCTCTAGAATACTCGGTGCCTTTTGTTCGTAACTTGAGAAGGACCCTGGTCTGATCAATTCTGCACCAACAAGAACCCCAACAAAAACTGTCAGGAAAAATATATGTCGTTATAATAACGTTGTAGTACTTGCCCAACCATTTAATTGTCAACCCGGGGTACGTAGACTGACGAAGCACACGCACTGTATATGCAGGACTGAAGTAGAACT
>JZKD02S1717566.1:362176-374671 GCA_000966675.3 Picea glauca
AGGCTTGAATCATTATCTCCTTTGGAATGATGGAAGAGATATTTGAGAAGTCTCTTTGAATTAATCATCCACATATTCCTACACATTACAAAGCTCACACATAATTGAGATATATGCGAAAACATGTGTATTTCCTAATATTTAATCATAAATTCACTTTTAATACTAAAATGAATAAAGTGGAAAATAATAATGTGAAACCCAAATGTATTTATGAAAATGATATGACGAAGGTTTAATTGGGTGATGAAATGTAAGGAATAGTGAAGGGAAAGGTGGATGAAAATACGACATTTCTGAGTCCCAACAGAAGCCACCTTCAGTTCTCTCATACTTTCCAGGTGCCTCAAAGGTCCAAGCGATTGACCTAACACTTACAGCTCGAGAGGCCATTCTCCTTACCCTCAAAGAGAATTTGGTCATGGCAAAGAATCACATGAAGCAACAAGCAGATCAAGGTCACTTTGAACATAAATTTGCAAAAGGAGATCAGGTGTTTCTTCGACTGCAACCTTACAAGCAAACTTCCCTCAAGGTTGAGCATTGTTAGAAGCTAGCACCAAAATTTTATGGTCCTTATACCATGCTCAAGCATGTGGGAAAAGTCACCTATTAATTAGCTTTTCCCAGCCATTCGAGGCTACATCTTGCTTTTCATGTTTCATGCTTAAAGAAGGTGATTGGAGCTAAGTGACAAATTCAAACCAACCTTCCAGATTTAGCTGAAGAAGGATCCATTTGTATACAACCAGAAGTAGTTTTGGACCAGCATGAGCATCGCCTACATCAGAGAACCATCAAGGAAGTGCTAGTCAAGTGGAAAGATACAACTCCAACAGACGCCACTTGGGAAATAGCTACCATTCTGCAACAATTTCCTCATCTCAAGCCTTATGGACAAGGCTATTTTTAAGGGGACAGACATGTTAGGGTCCTAACCTGCACATAGGTAGAACAATATATTCGGATGTAATAAAGGTCAATATTAATAATTCCTTTCAATAAAATATAATAAGACAGATGTAAGAATACCTAATAGAAGCTTCTGCTTCTAGAAGGATATTCCTCTAGATGCTTCTTTTTATTATAAATAGGAGTTGAGAGTATAAGAACCCAAGTTTGGAGATTATTGTAATAGAGCTCTACTCAACTAGAGGTTTCCCCCTCGAAGAGGCCCGTGAACATTGCTTTCAGATTCAAAGTGTTATTTCTATTGTTATACTTATATCATTTTAGTGTTATTGTGGTGAATGTTCTGGTTATATTGTTGTTATTCTACCATTAATAGCATTTTATTTATGTTCTACATACATTTTATATCTGGTATATTACAAATAGGGGAATTTTCCCTGCTAGAAAAATTGGTGACTCCACTCGGGACATGTCACTAGGGTCTTAAGGGGAATTTTGGCTTGAATTGGTTTGTTTCAATTTATTTTTGAGTTTTACCATGTTACTGAGTCTGTTTAGGGTCTGTGGTCACCTTCCGGGTGCCAACCAACCTCCCTTGCCTAGTCAGTCTGCCCAGTATTTTTCTTTTTTTGAAAATATCAGAGGTGTACATGCCCTGCTTTGGCTCAGCCCACATACATACGTTCTCTACACAATATACATTCCACATAGATACACAGGATGTTGGTGCAACAACCCACGTCTTTGTGTCTTTGGAAAGTTTAAAAAAAGAAGAAGAAGATTTTTTCTCTTCCCTGATAGAAGCCTTGGGCTTCTCATACCTTTCTTGGACTTTACAGAGTTTTTGTTAGTAGTGTTTGGGTGGGTTAAAGATTTAGTTTTAACTTGTTTCTTGATTTTCTTTGCTCTCTTAGAGGTTTAGAGTTTGGTTGTAAGCGTTAGATCCCCCTATGCATCCTTATGAGTCCCCGCTCTTACGCAGTGGTGTAGAGTCTGTATGAGTCTTAGGTTTTTTATCTTCTCTTTATCCAGTTTATGCTTTGAAAATGAAAAGAATATTTTACTTCTATTTTTCTTGTTTAAATCATTTCAAAAAATCAAAAAAATATTGCATTAATGAATTTAATTCGGTTTTTGTAGAGTGGGATATCATGTTACAAAAAAAAAAGAGTCTCGTTTCAAAGTTATTTCTTGTTGTCTTGAAAGTATAGGTAGTTTTGTAGTGTAAAACAAAATGATCTTTTAGGAAACTTTTAAGTTATAATATGTTGGAACGTTGTTTTGAAAAGTTGACATTCACAAAGATTTACAAGATTTTTCTTTAAGTTTGAAGTATCTACTTTTCTTTTTCATAAATGCTCTAAAGTTTTCTTCTCTTTCATCTCTTATAAACACCACTAGTTGCATGTTCATATCCTTTGATTAAGTTAGTCCCATAAAATAAACACTTAAAATCTATTAGACTTTCTTCTTGTAAGGTTCACCAACTAGTCTAGGCTTTAGGGCCTTGAAATACATGTGAAGAGGAAACTCTTCAAGGCCATCTAAACAAAAACATTAGAGTTTCCGATAGGGAGTGTCTAAAGTCCAATGTTGTAAGAGTTATCCAGGACCCCCCTCTAACATAGGGGATAAACACGAGGTCATGTAAGGAAAGGTAGAGGAGATAACCCCTCCAAAGTCAGACCAAACATAGTGGGGATTGTATATTGAGGGTCTTTCTTGGGAATCACACTGATCACATTTGACTACGGAGCCTAGTAGGCCTCAAATCCATTTGATATCCTTAGTTTTATTTTAGACCAATTGCCTTTGGTACCCTTGAAGGCCTTCGAAATTTGTTATCTTGCTCATTACGATGAGCCTGACTATCGACTGTACCTGCTTGGTAAATGACTGCGAGCTGGAAACCTAGTTTCCATTTTTTATGGAATTACACAGGTGACTACGGGGGTCTACTGCAGTACCTATGGAAGACGTTGGATTGCGCTTTACAGAATATACTCAGATATTTTTTCCATGTTTGAGTTAAACTTTCACTGGTAAGTTACTCTAGTGTCAATTGGCATAATTGTTTTTCCTACTAGTTAGCTATCTTCTTGATTTTCCTTTAGGAATTTTTTAGTGTGTGCTTTGTGTTCAACACTAGTCAAACCTTATAGTGTTGGTTAATCATTTCACAAAGTGGAATATCAATAGATCCTCCATTCATGTATGCTTCAAGGCATATTTCCAATTTCTCTAGAGCCACCTCCACCACCGTTGAGGTACAGGCTCGATCAAGAAGGATCGTTTTAAGTTATCGGACCATAGGAAACTATACCTAAGCCAACTCTGAGAGAATAATTTCCCATGCTAGAGGTATCCATTGTTTTTGACCTTGAGAATGAAGGTTTCAGTCCAACAAATCCTCTTATCACTGATTTATCAGTACCACTCCTAATTCAGATAGTCCCTCCCAAAGTGACTTCTCCTGAATGACAGTTTATTTGGTGAGAGACGATGGAAGCAAATAACGCTACTTCATCAAGGAGTCCTCGCACTCCCATCATGGCTTCCAATAGAAGAGGTTCTTCACCTCCTCCCCATACCTCCTCCTATCAATACCACAACCACCTCGATGCCCACTACTTAGGGCAATGGTTCAATTCCTTCGATGATTTTGACCATTGTTCCCTTCATTCAAAATGCATCAGGTGCTCCCTTTTCATATGGGATTCCAGGTTTTTATTCTAAATCATTTCTCACCTATTCTACAGTACAAACCCTTGGTCTAGGGGTAGGGATCTCTAATTCTCCCTTGCAAGGAACTTTTGTGGTCACTATCACCCCGTTTAATGACATCCCTTATGGTGGGGGTCACATTCCTCCTCTATCCCCTTTGCTCGGTGGCACTTTTCAATAGGAAATCGGGCCTAATACCAAATATAGTTTATTTAGTGGAGGGATCTAGGGACCTTCATCCTACACGACTCTAGTGGGGTCCATGCCATTTTTTCTTTGTTTCATGCATTTGGAAACAACACTTTTACTTCATCTTCTTTCTCGAATGAGGTCAACCCTATCTTTGGTAAAAAAAAACCTGTAAAAAGTTTTATGCCTTCGCAGGGAACGATGACATGAGTTTAATCCTTGCATGGTCTTGGAAATCCTTAGCAGGGATCATTTCCCTCGCAAGGGATGTCAGTCAGGGGTGCACACTCAATGGAACCCTGGGCAAGGTTCAATACCTATGCCAAGAGGATCGCCTGGGAGAATCCACAACTAGGGTCCTTGGAAAATTGTGCATGGAGAAATCCTTGTGAAACCTTTGTAATCTAACTTCAGGAATCAGTTGATGATACAACATCAAATGAAAACCCCCTTTTCTAGCCAGGGCCATCATGGAATCTACCAAAACCCTGAACAATAGTAAAATTTTCCTCGCAACTTGTTGCCAACCAAAATCCAGGTCCCTCTTTTCATGTAAATACTCCACAACTAAGACTACCATTTCTGGAAACCCTTCATTTTCCAGACTTGTCGATATTGTTAAATGACCTGATCTATCATGATTTTCATTGGTCCCCCATACCGACAAATTTTAATTCTGACATCCCTATGTTTTAGAACAAGCTTGGTGAATATCCGGGTGATTATGTGACGACTTTTCACTTGTGGTGCTCATCCAACTCATTGAAGGATGAATCCATTCAGTTGTGCTTGTTTCAAGACACTCTTATAAGGGGTACAACTAAATGGTATATCAAGCTAGAAAGCTTAAAATATTCTTACTTTAATGACCTGGATATGGTTTTCTTGAACCATTTCTAGTTTCCAGTGAGATACGATGTTGACACCGATTTGTTAGCTAATTTTGAGCAGAAGAAAGATGATCATATCTCGGATCACATTCGAGAATGTTGATGATGAAAGAGTTTTATTAAGGTCAACATCCCTCCTGTATTCTTGCTCGAGTGGTTCTTAAAGTCTTTGTTTCCTTGCATGTCTAAAGATGTAGCAACATTCGAGGTGTTTTCCAAAGAAGAGGCTATTATGAGAGCCCAGTAATTGGAACTAATTTAATATCAGTCTGACATGTTATACAAGATATTACCTGATGCACCACGGTCAACTCTTGACAAATCCAAACAAAAGTATGGGCCTCATGTCGACGACATTGTAGGCTCAACACAAATAAAGTGCATGGATATGTTGTCTAATCAATTACAAGAGTTATCGATTCAACAGACTACTACCCCCAAAACCTAGATATCAGATGTACATAGTGTGCAATCGACAACTCCCAAGCCTAACCAGCAGGTCGAGGGAAAGAAGAAACATAAAAATAAAAAGGGTAACGGGGATAAAAATTTTGCAAATAATGTTGGAGAGGGAAAACTGATAAGAGAAAGGTGAATTTATTGTGTAATATTTTCATGGACAATCATTTGACCCACCTATGCCCTCGAATTGTGGAAGACCATAATCTATCGACACAAAAAAAACTTGTTTTGTTGACAAACCCTTTTCCATAAGGGAAAAATTTGGATCAATATTCCACATCTATGAGCCCAACTGGGGGAAATCAAGGACCCCCCTGTGCCTAATCCAAATAACCCAGCCACAAACATATATACGATGAAAGATGAATCTCATTTATCGACCATGGCACATGACAAAAAAACACCAGACTCTGCTGAGAAGGGAAAAGAGGCCTCCAGCCCATTGAATGCTCTTCAAATTGAGAAGATAGTGGGTGAAACAATGAATCGCATCCCTAAAGGTGAATTCAAAAATTCCTCTCATAACCCAAATGTGAGGGTTACCCAAAATTACTCCATCTTGGAGGATCTACTGTAGACTCCTTATGTAATGTCTTCTCTGGAAGTTATTCATAGTTTCCCCTCACAAAGGAAAGATATGTTATCTACCTTGGGAGTGACTGAGCCTAGTAACTCAAGTATGATCATTTTTTATCCTACTGACCATAAACCTCATCTTCCTGACCATGTCACCTTTCAAAGAGTAGTGGCATACACCATGAAATCATTGACACAAAACATTTTCCATATGGTGGTCAATGAGGGTGCCTCAATGTGTGTGATGTCATTGGCATGTTGGAAGGCCATTGGCTAGCCTGAGTTGGCTTTGTCATCCACATTGCTTACTGTGTTTGATGGTCGATCATTCAGACCTCATGGTATAATTCTCTCTTTCCTCATGTAGTTGGATGGTAAAATTGTGTGTGTCTAGGTAGAAGTAGTCGATGCACCTCTCGACTACAATCTGTTGTTAGGATGGAGTTGGAATTATGCAATGAATGTGGTTGTAGTGACCGTTTTTTGGGTATTATGCTTTCCTCATGAAGGATGGATTATAATCATTGACCAATTGTCTTTCTCCCATCCTGACACTTCATCATGGGGCATGAATGGTCCTGATTATTGATAATTTGCATCTTGGAACTATCAAATTAGGTGCCAGATTATTTCCATATTTCATGGGAACCTTTGATTATCTGCCACCTTCCAATTATGTTAGGTTTATTTTGGATACCCCCGACTAGCCGAAGGCTGCAATTTTTTAGGTCACTACTAAGGTTGCATACAAAATTTTCCAACAAGCCTCGACCAACCCTAATTTGACTCCCTCACCAGAGCTAGATCTTGTTCTCGAGCCTATTTAGGTTCAAGAATCTCATCGCTCAAGAACCTCTCATTGATCAACACCCTTTTGGAATTAGTATTTCCCTATGATGAGGCGATTATGGAGGCAATGACTAACCCTGAGAGACATTGCGATGATCTACACCATATATCTTACTTGCTACTCAACTCAGACGAATAGAGGCAAGAGATTTTCTTACGACCATGAATGAAGATAGCCCTTGTCCTATTAACACTATGGCTATGAACATAATCTATGTTGAGGGAAAAATGGAAAGTATTGTTGAAATGATTCCTATCGATATCTTCAAAACCCATGGCATTGAGGAGAATGTCTTTATTGGAGCAAATTGCTCCCTTGAAGAGATTCGAATTCACCGAGTTTTTTAAGGAATTATGCGACATTTTTTCCTAGTATTATGAGGAAATTCTAGGCATCAACCCACGTATTTTTGAGGATGAAATCATGACTTATCCTGATGCTAACCTTGTCCAACAGGTGCTTCTCCTATTCAATCCTCAAAAAACAACAACGATAAAGACTAAGGTAGAGAAAATTATCAAGGATGGTTTCATCTACCCTGTGCAACTGGCGGAATGGGTATTGAACCCTATTCCTATTAATAAGAATAAATGAACAATTCGTGTATGTATGGATTTCCACAATTTGAACAAAGATTTCCCGAAAGACAATTTTCCAACCTTGTTTATTGACTAGATCATCGATGAATTTGCAGGTTGCGAGGTCTTTTCTTTCATGGAAATTTTTTTGGAGTATAATTAAATTCAAATCAAGCCTAAGGACCAAAATAAAATGAATTTTATTTTTCCTTGGGGTATATTCGCTTATTAAAATATTCCTTTTGGCCTAAAGAATGTTGGAGATACTTTTCAGTGGGCCATTTCATTTGTTTTTCATGACCTCAAACATGTAGTTGAGTCATAACTGGATGACCTAGCATCACATTATTGCAAGATATCTGATCATCCTTCCCATTTACGACTAATATTTGAGCAGTGTCGCTACTATTAGATTCACTTGAATCCCAACAAGTGTAGTTTTTTCATGACATCGGGTCATTTATTAGGTTTCATCATGTCAAACAAATGGATCATGGTTTATCCTCTAAATATTGAGGCAATAGTCCAATTTCCTCCCCGGTACACAATACCCCAGCTTTAGATTTTACAGGGGAAATCTCACTTTCTTCAACGTTTTGTCACTAATTATGTTGATATTACGAAAGGTTTAATGCATCTATTAAAAAAGGGAGTCCTATTGCATTGGGATGAACTAGCTCAATGTTCTTTTGATGCATTGAAATGCACTCTGACGTCTGGCCCTCTGCTCCGTCCTCCTTATTATGGCAAGGATTTATTGTTGTGTTTGGCTGTTGTAGAGTCTACAATCGATATGGTCTTATTCTAGTAGGATGATACGCTTGAATAGAACATTATCTATTATATTAGTCGAGTCCTAGTTGGAATGGAACTCAACTACTCGCATGTTGAGAAACTCACTTTAGCAGTTGTCCATGATGTCCAATGGTTCTATCACTATATTTTACTTTGAAAGACCACCATTGTTGTTGTCGTCAACCCCTTTCAATATGTGTTAATGCGATAAGTAATCAACAGAAAAATCAGTTGTTGGATAGTTATCCTGCAGGAGTTTGACTTGGATTTCATTTCGGCGAAGTCTAAAAATTCCTTGGTGTTTGTGGGGTCAATCTCAGAACTTCCGGTCGAAAGTGGTGATATTTTTCTCAAAGAGTCACCGATTAATAGAGATATTTTTCGGATTTCATCTTTGGACCCCTGGTATGGAGATATACTTGTGTATCTTCAGACTTTGAATTTCCCTGCAGATGCTTCTCGCGATGAGCATCGATGAATTAAACACCAAGCACAGAACTACCTCATTCTCAATGACACTTTGTAATGTTGAGGGGCGTATTGAATTATTTGATGATGTCTTACTCACGAAAAAGCAAATCTTGTTTTGAATGATTGTCACATAGGATCATGTGGCGGTCATCTATCTGGGTTGGAAACAACCCAAAAGATTCTATGCACTGGCTACTTTTGGCCCTCGTTAATCAAATATTGTGTTGAGGTGGTCGAGAAGTGTCACCCATTCCATATCTTTTGTCAGAAGATGTGGGCACACCTAGCTCCTATGTTTCTGGTTATTGTCATCGGCCCCTTCACCATGTGAGGGATTGATTTTACTACATTTCACCTGGTTTCAGCCAAGGGGAATTGCTACATCATCGTGGCAATGGACTACTTTACTAAGTGGGTCGAATCTATGATGACATTTAGAAATGATGGGGAAACTACTGCCATGTTCATTTTCAATCAAATAATAGCTAGATTCAATATCCTGAAGGATATTGTCACTAACCATGGCAGTCACTTCCAGAACAAGATGATGTTTGAGTTAACGTCAAATCTTGGATTTAGACAGGAAAAATCATCACTATATTACCCACAAGGAAATGGTCAACTTGAAGTTGTGAATAAGTCTCTTAAGGCTATTCTTTAGAAGATGATCAATTAGACCAAGTCAAATTAGCATTTGATGTTATATTCGACACTATGGGATTATCAAACTTCTGTGAATACAACAACCAAATTATCACCTTTTCAACTAGTTTACAAGCTGGAGTCAGTATTTCCTATTGAATTTCAAATCCATTCTCTAAAATTGGTAGTGGAACTACTTCCTGACACCGCATAACTTAAGGAACATCTTCTGTATCTCGAGTAGCTCGATGAGCAGCACCATGATGCAGCCTTGGATAATGAGGCTCATTAAAAATGGGCCAAGTGTTAATATGATCGGTTCGTCTACCCTCGGATTTTCTCCAAAGGTGATCTTGTCCTAGTCTATGACCAAGATGAAGATCCCCTGGGGGAAGGAAATTTCAAAGCCATGTGGTTCAGACCTTTCATTGTGAAGGAAGTCTTGGAGAAGGGTGCTTATGATCTGGTTGATTTTGAAGGGAACTCCTTAGAGGATCCTAGAAATGGGATCTACCTTAAGAGGTATTATACTTAGGTTAGTCACCTAGGTGTGGCTTCTTGTAAATATGTATAGTCTTTTTATAGATTCTTGTATTTTTTTGTTTTGTGGGCATGTAGTCATTTACATTTTCTTTTCATTGTGGCAGATTCCAAGTGAGTCTTAGGTTTACGTTGTGTTTTCAGATGACACTAGCCGACACACTCGAAGTCTTGCTTCTGTAGCCTGGGTGATCTTTTCACCTAGTGGTTAGTTGCTATCTTCTGGAGGAATTAGCTTAGGCGAAGCAACCAGTAATGTTGTCGAGTACAGTGTAGTGATAGAATTACTACATGATTCCTTGTCACACAATATTTCTTGCCTCTGGGTTTATTTATATGCTCAATTGGCTGTGTCCCAGTTAAATGGGGTTTACTGTGTTTATGATCCCACACTTCACTGACAATTCCTTAGGGTACATCTCTTAGAATGAGATTTTGATTATATTACTTATATTCATGTACCTAGGGGATATAACCAATTAACTAATATGTTAGCTAATCAAGTATTAGATTGGCATGTTTCTCACATGTAAAAGTAAAACACATACATACACATGTAAATACATTTATAAAAAATTTCATCCATAAGAAAAAAAATACGTGTTTGTGTATGTGTGTGTGTGTGTATGTCCAAAAAATAATGTCATGAATACAATGTAGGCATTAAAACCTAAAAAATATTCAATATACAATGTTGGTATTAATCCCTCAAATACATAGGACAAAAAGCACCCTCGGCACATAAGTAGTCCAACACTATCTAAGGTATAGGCCTATTAGCCCTGTTGTAGTGGACTATGGTGTTTGCAAGACACCGAAAAAGCTGGACCCAAGTCATGGGCACCCCCACTATGTGTGGCTGCATACTCAGGGGAATATCCTCAATATCGGCCATGGGTATTGCACGAGTGAGAGCAATGAGTTTCCTTTATGCTCGTTGAACCACCCTCTTAGCCTCTCTGATTGGGGGTCCTCCTGTAGCTGTTGGTCCTCCTATTGCTGTTGTCTGGCCTTTGGTCAAGGACGATGCCTGGTCCTGGAAAATTCTATTGGTTTAACTGGTCCCATATATTCATTTAAGGAGATCTTCAGTTAGTATTCTAATATTAAAAGAAAGGATAATATATATAAAAATATTAAAATTTAATAAACTTTGAAATGTGTTACCTATCTCACCGCGCTCCTCACCAAGGGGCACGGTAATGTCTAGATCTCTTAGGAAGCTTATCCCTGCATAAAGATAGTATTCTATAACTGGAATCTGGAGGGCCCACCAGTCAAAGAATTTATCATCAAATTCCTCATGTGTTCTTCCTTCACCCTGTCTAAGAAGCAAAAATGACCACCTGCACAATGCCAAAAAGGAGTCAATGTGTCCCTGTACTATCTCCCTCACGATAAGACTAGGCACTCTCTCAAAGAAGAACAAGAATAAAACCATACCAAACCTGAAGTTCTTGGTTGTCCACCTATGATAGTCTGTCAACTATTTCTTCATGCATGTCAGCATGGTGGTATGTTTTTAGGATTTTGGTGGACTACTACAGATCACTTCTTTCCATGTAGAGGAGGTTAGGTGCCTCTCACTATTAGTGATGACCATTCCACACTTTACCAGTGATAGTCATCATAGTATTTTCCCTCTTTTTAATTATGTTGATTCTTTGGTATAGATTTCATGATGTATTATATGGTCTACCATTTTTTTTCAGAAGTTTTGTATAGCTCTAGATAGATGTTGTGCTATGATACATGGGAGGGTGAACTTCCCATTTTATTATGAGTTGTTTTATTTTTATTTTTTGAGAGGTTTCTAGAGACGATCCCTACTTTTTCCCATCATCCTTTTATTCCAATGACTCAGGTGTGGATTCACATGTGGGGCGAGATGATTCCCAAGAGGGGCTAGCTGAAGTTTCCGGCTAGGATTTCCACTGACACACTAGGGCTACTTGCCAGTGAGGTCGATCACATGTTCCTGATGGTGTCATGTCCTTTCGCGAGGTTAGATTGGTGAGTATTTCATAACATCCTCTTCAAACCAGATGAGCCACTAGATTCTAGAGGTAATATTAGTGTTTTGTTTAAATTAATCTAGTTTCATTTTTTTGTCTTACTTAATTATAATAAAATTAATTTTAACACGTTCTTTAACTTGTTTTATTAAATTGTTTAATGAAACTGTGTAATTATTGTTGTGTACTATATATTTTTTATATATTGGCACATTCATTGTGGATGTGCCTCTTCCCCCACTAGATGATGATGAGGAGATGATTCTTGAGGCCGTGACAAGTCAGGGTCCTCGGGTGCAGATACCCGATGGAATCCATCATAGGTCGGATAATAGATTTAGGTTGGATTTGGGTGACTAAATATGTGTACTTTTGACTAAGGTGGGAGTTCACCATGTGCGGATGAAAGACACCAGAGTAGATCCTATTCTCTTGGAGCTTTGGAGGGAGATGTTGTGCGATATGATGCCTCTTATGTGTCGTATTGACAGAGCTACCATGCTACTAGAAGCAAGTAGGGATCTTGATGATACACACTCTTCTTTCAGTAGTCATTCGTCCAGTACCCCATCAATTGATGAGGGTGTTTGTGATCCTTCTCCACATGCTCCTCCTCCTCCTCCTTCACCTCACCCAAATCAGGATAAGGAAACACCTATTCCTCCTCCTCTTCCTTCACCTTACCTAGATGTGTAGGAAACACCTATTCCTCCACCACCTATTTCTCATCAGATATTTGACCAACCACTTCCTCCTAACCATCCATCATATTCTACTCTAGACTGGGACTCCACTACTATTGTAGATATGATTATCTCATTAGCTAGACCAGATATGTTATAACATTTATT
>JZKD02S1717566.1:377038-388179 GCA_000966675.3 Picea glauca
CTTAATAATGGCCAACAAATCATGCCACCTAGACTTAAGGGATGTGACTGGCATATCTTTGTCACAACTATTGATTTTCCTTGAGGTAAACAGAAGCGGCCATGGCACTTCATCAACCTTCGAATTCTTGAACCATTTTTTCCCTTTGGTTGGCAGACCAGTGACTAAGATGAGGAATTCCTCGTTCAATTCAAGTTGGATGTCCCCAACTTTGGCCCTGCATCCATCAAATGTGAGGGCAAATTTCTGAGCGACTGCGAGGTCGAAACCCTCAAATTTTTCAATGAAAACTAACCATCCATTCCTCTCCAATTCCTCTCAGGCATTATAAAATAACAACAACGTTCGGACACCGTTAGGTTCGATTCACACTACAGGAGCCATAGCAGATAGCACACAGTCAATAGGGTAATCGGTGAGGAAGTTTGCTTGGTATACACAAAACCATTTTCTCGCAGGTTTTCCCAAAACAAGTAGAGGCAGCCCGAAATGCACGACCAAGCATTAATGCTTATGCGTGCGAGGGTGGTGGAGTAAATTGAAATGATGTAAAACAATCATGTCATATGTACAATGAATGACGCCTATTCAAATCATAACAATGCATATCCAAAAAAGATTTTAACCAAATGAAATATCCAATAACCATTTGAAAACCATGGTGTTCATAACCAACAATTGGTTCGAATGTTAAATCTACAAGATTTGAAAGAAACCAATATATCAAACATTGCACCAATGATTCGACCTCAAAATTAATGTGTTCAATAAAACCATTACACCAAGAATTTGATAAAAGACACCAAAATATCATATAACCATTGCATCAACGAATCAGAACCAAATTGACAATGTTCAAATGGAAAGTGAGTGAAGGTTTGGTGTTTTGATAGATGTGTGACCAGTAGTGAGTTGGAGGTAAAATGAATTATGATCACATAAACAAATAGGTTCATAACAATCCAAAAGATCATTCTAATGTCATCAACATGAATCCCAACTATAGGTTTTCACACTTGCAGTCATGAAAATGAAAACGAGAAGTAGATATGTGAAATCAAAGATAATAGTGTCATTTTCTTTTTTTAAAAATTGCAACAAGTAATGCGGGTTCAAAACCCTTGTGTAGGCAGCTTATAAGGAAAACATAGAAATGAAAATGGCTGCCAACAATAGTATAACTTTGCATAAAAGGACTTGACCTATCCTTATCCCTCCATGGTTGTTTTATATCTTACAAAATAGGTTTGGGGAGTTTCATTTCATTGTGTATGGGCGAGGGTCATTGGGAAACAATTCCAACCGAAAATACCACCCAAAAACACAAAATTATTTTATTTTCACAAATTTTGAGGGCATCTATGGGTTGCAATGTGGAAATTTGCAGATGTCTGTGTGTTGCACTAGGAAAATCCATGGAAATGCTCTTAGGGAATGTTTTTTAAATGGTTTTTGAGAGGTCGTTTTGGGGGAAATTATAGCAAGCATTGGGAAAGGGTTGGGCCATGGCACAAAAGCATAGGTGTGGAATTTTGTGCTATAACATATGCCCCCTAATGTACAATATCGAAAGGGAAAAATGATGGAAGAAATACATTATGAACTCTGAGAGGTGAGGATGCACTGAAGTATCCATGGAGGTTCCCAAACAACTGATCCAAAAACAATAATTGCCAACAAAGATCAAGCAAGAGTATTGTTTCCCAAGTCGAGCATACCCATTCTCAGGAATGATGTAAGCATGGGTCTTCAAATAAAGTACATCACGGATCCATGGCATATGTAAAATATAACAATAATCCATGGCCATGAACAATAAATATTGTATTCATGTGATATAAATGAGGTAGTAAGAAATGCCACGAAGAATACATAGTGGATCCATGTCAAAGTATATTATAGCCATGAATAGATACAAAATGGAGCTATGTATCAAAGTCAATAATAGAGAATAACTAGGACCAAAGCAATGAACAAGTTGATCCTCTATGAGTAATAGTATATGAGGTGGAACCATATGAGCCGGGAAGGAGCACAAAAGATATGGTGCTTGTGCTTCATCTGAAGTATTAACTATGATCCATTATGGTACAAATCTACACTATGTGAATAACTCAGTCGAATTCAAACACAATGAGACATCATTTGATTACTGATCATTGATGTCTACCATTAAAAATGGTGAGACAACCCACCAATAATGATAATGGGAGTCAAGGTACCATGGCACTATCTAACAAGTGTGAATGAATGAGCTGGCATCGAGCACCTGGTAGAAAATATCGAGTAGGGGACATTGAGGTATTCCCACTAATAGGGAGGTAACCTACCACTAATGACTGCAAGCCCCAAGGTACCAACATAACTCTATATCCCTCTCCTAGAGCAAGATGTGTTGAAGTCAATGGGAGGGAACTAGCTAGAAGGAAGGAATTAAGGCATCATCCATCATCCATCATGAGAGGTGGTGGAAGGCCAAATATTTGTAAGAGATCAGACAAAGAGATTGATACTCATGATGATGAGACTGACTTGGGAAGGGTGACTTGCAAGGTCAAAGGATAACTGAAAAATGGCCGACAGAGGTTGAAAATGTTCCCTTGAACATAAGAATGACACATTATGTTACTTGGGAATCATGACTATGAGCTAGGATACATATGTGATGCAGAAAGAATAAAAAAATGCTCCATATAGTTGGAAGAATAACCAACCGAGGGAGAAAAAATCGAAATCTGAAAAAGTCTCCTAAATCCATACTAAACCCAAAACGATGAGGTACTGACTCAAGATTGTTCTTTGTTCAAGGGAGACAAGACTACTGCCAACAAAAGAGATATATGTTTTCCATTATTTTTGGTTTTTTTTAATTTTTTTGTCCTTTTCATGTTATAGAAGCTTGAAAAGGAATAAAAGAATGTTATTGTAAAGTGGTGGGAACAAGTGTCATGAGTTAGAAAACTAGTTCCATAGTGTAAGAAACATACCTATGCTAAATGCAAGGAAGCATGTGTAGGATAAGGGAACTCATGGGATGTTACCTCTAGGGATAAGGTATCGAGTCGCAAGGGCATAAATTGCAAGGATGAGAATTGATAGGAATGCATAGGCGATTGGTTCAACCAGAGCATGTTAAAGCTAGCATTAGGCATAAAAGTGCGAGTAGTCAATATGCATATGCAGTTACGACTCAACTTTGGGAAGTAAGCCTCCCATGATGGTATTTTTCGTAAGTTTAGTCTCTAGGGCCCAAAAAAGAATAAAATCATACGAAGGAGAAATTTTTTGGTCACTGGGGCCAAAGTATTAGTTTTCCATACAAATTCCAGTCGGTCCAAAAAAGGGTTAAAATTATATTGAAAGGACATCTATTGAAAAAATGTATAACAAGTGTGACAAAGACAAGATCACTCAACAATATTTTCATATTTAAGGAATCTGAAAAGAGCTTAATTATGGACTCCCTTTTCCTTTTTCATAAATTTAGTCCCCTGGGCCCGAAAAAGTATAAAACACAACTGAGGAGAACTCTTCTATCCCGTAGATTAGAGTATGCATTTTTCATAAGTAGTCTTGTCTAGTCCAAAAAAGGGGTAAAATTGTGCTAAACATACATTCCTTCAAGTCCATTTAACAAGTGTACAAGAAACAATGTGATGCAGGAGGATCTCCCACGTCAAGCTAGCCAGCGCGAAAGTGGAAGATAGTTGGACAAGCGTCAGCACAATTTTTGAAGTCACCTTGGGAATTGTTGCACAATCTTAAATGTAAAAATATAATGAAGCACACTTATATATTGTAAACGGACCTTGAGTGGATTGCTCTCGTCCTTAGTAGATAGATGACATTTAAAGTAGTTAATGCAGGTAGATAGAAATTTAATTCTAGACTAGACAGTTGTAGAGCGCAAGAGGGAAATAGGATATAGACACCCTCATTGTGTATTGTAACATTATCATGAATCAAGGAAGAGAAAGAGCATGCAGAGAGCTGTGTAAGAACACCCATGTACAGATATTTGAATTAATAGAAGATTTTGATTCAAATTCAGGGTTTGTGTCTGTTCTTTGTATATTGATGTTGATATGCTCATGAATGTTTGCTTCCTATTATACATTTGCTTTTATATGCTGTGTATATGATTTCATGTTTGAGTTTGAAGTCTTAAAGGGTGATGGAATGAGTTTCAATTGTTTCTCTATTTGAGCCAGAGAATTCCTGCAAGGAGTGTAGTTGAAGTGTCTGCAAGGAGTGCATTGACAGGGGGTTCAATAGAGATAGCTTTTGTTCTCATTCATCCCAAAGGTGCAGTTGGCACAGGAGCCATGCAAGGAGTGCGCAGGCTAGATAAAAGTCTCAGGGTTGTGAACCTGAGTGAACATCGAAGGATTGCTGTTGCAGGTGTGTGAAGAATCGAGGAACTTCAACACTTGGAAATGTTTGAAGGTTGCCGCAAGGAGTGCGCGCAAAGGTCCTTGCCAAGGTTCAAAGTTGGAGAAAGCTCAGGAGGGAGAAGGCCCTTGGAATTGTTGAAAGACAGTGTAGGGATTTGGTGTTTGAAGTGTTCAAGCAGACGAATAAGTTTTCACGGAGGAAGACTTGGTTCAATTTTCAGAGGTCATCAATGAATAAGCGGACGGTCAAAATTTCTTGAGGAGAATTTGTGACATCCCATGAGCCATTAGATATCATAGAGTAGCAGGGGAGGTACGATGGAAGTAATCCAGAGAGGCTAAAATCTTATGAGGGGCAGAGCCGTCGATCTGAGCCATAAGGGCCGTAGGATCTACATGTGAAATCATGTATCGGGTTTTCATGGGTGGAAGTCCCGTGCACACGTCAACAAGAATCGCGAAATCATGAAATGCGATATCCTGACAGGTACGAGAATTGTGTGGGGCCATGGAGAAGTTAGTTAGCAGACAGGTGGCACACCGTATCGGAGTTTGGGGAAGGTAAAGTCCTAAAACATTGACATCTGGATTCACGATCCCGCAAAGTCCGAAGTCCCAACGAGATAAGGGATCGTTGAAAAGTCAAAGTAGCGAGCTCATCGCAGTTTCGACATATCATGAGTCAGGAGTCGGTAAAGTGAATTGCCTTATATCACGAGTGGAAAAATCACGATAGGAGAAGTCCTGATAGGTAAAGGAAAGGTCAATGTTGACTGAGGTGTCGGGTCTCAGTGATCCGAGAGTACAGCGTTCGATATTTGACCTCGCGAAACCGTGAAGTCCGATTTCTCGATAAAAAGAGGGAGATCCTGTGAGAGAGTTTCTGTGGGTGAAGATTTCCCAATAGGGAAAAAGAAGAGCATTTGAGTTCTTCGAGCCATGTGAAAGAGAAGAGATCCTATGAGCGGGCATGCCTGCAGGTGTGCTTTGTGTCAGTTTGGTATTAGAGCCTGATTCTTGTCTATACATTTCAGGTGAGGGAGGCATAAGAGGTAAGAAGTACTCTGATACAAAATGTCAATTTGGTATCAGAGCTTAGAAAGATTCTTTTCTTTCTATAGCAGAGAAAGAGGATTTCACTATGCCTCCAAGGAGAGATATATAATCACCCAATCCAGAGGATAGGGAGGTGCAAAGAAGAAGAGGCAGGCAGATGGTAGATCCATTCATGGAGAGACAAATGTGATATATCTGAGCAAGACTCGAAGACATGGAGACAACTCAAAGATGCACAACCAGTGCAGGGGATCTTAGTGATTCCGATAGTGAAATTGAGGTTGAACGTGAAGAGGAAGTTGCAGTTGAAGATGCATCAAACGAGCATTTGATCAAAGCTATTGCAAGGATGGGTGCAAAAGCAAAGATGGACATTCCAATTTATGAGGGGAACTTGGATGCAGAGGAGCTTCTATACTGGATTAGAGCTCTAGACACATACTTTGACTATGAAGATGTCGAAGAAGACAAGAAAGTCAAGCATGCTGTCACATGCTTGAAAGGACATGCAGCATTGTGGTGGGATAAACTACAAGCTGACAGACACTGCAAGGACAAGCAGAAGATCAAGAGTTGGGATCGAATGATCATGAAGATGAAAGAAAAATTCATCCCCAGAGACTATCAAATTACTCTATTCAGGAGAATGCAGAACCTGAGACAGAAGATGATGACAGTGAAAGAATACACTGAGGAATTCTACAAATTAAACATCAGAGCAGGTCATCAAGAGAGCAATGATGAGAAAGTTTCCAGATATATGAATGGCCTGAGATATGATATCTAGGATGAGATGATCATGGTAACCATCTGAATGGTGGAAGATGCTTATCAAATGGATCTGAAAGCCGAGGAGAAGTTGAGCTGAAAGCAAGGTCAAAGGGGCCAAGGCAGAAGTCATCCTAGAGGCAAATCAGTTGCCTAGGATAAGTTCCAGAAGCCCAAAGAGGAATGGAAGAAACCTCAGACTCGTATAGAAAGAGGTGGAACCTCACAGAGAGGACAACAATATACTGAACAGAGAGGGTAGCATTATGAGCAGAGGGGAGATTATGCTGACAATAACACTTTTCCTCATACCAGAAGTAGAGGAAGAGGCAGGGGTGGAGTAATCACATGCTTCACATGTGGAAAAAATGGACACAAGTCTTACGAGTGTCCAGAGAAAAGGAAGGACATTGGATAAGCTCACATCACTGAGGCACAAAGGAGGGATGTTGAAGAAAAAGATGTTGAAGGTGGAAGATCGTTGATGATGCGAAAAGTCCTTTTGACACCTGAGAAGGAGGTGGAGAGTTTAGTCCAAAGGACCAGACTTTTTAGGACTGCTTGCAAGACCAAGGATAGGGTATGCAAGGTCATCGTAGACAGTGGTAGCATGGATAATCTCGTTTCAACCGAGATGGTAGAGAAGCTGGAGCTAGAGACGATTGATCATCCAAGCCCATATAGAGTTTTGTGGCTACAGAAAGGACACCAGATAACTATCACTAAACAATGCTTGGTTGAATTCAAAATAGGAGGGTATAATGATAAGATTTTATGTGATGTCATTCCTATCAATGTTTGTCATCTATTGTTGGGTAGACCATGGCAATATGACAGGAATGTGATTCATGATGGGCGAATGAACACATACACCCTAGAGATAAATGGGACAACACGCATGTTGCTTCCAATTAAGGATAAGGAGGTGAAGCCGGAAGTAAGCAACATTGTACTTCTCATGAGTGGGAAGGAACTTCTTACAGAAGTTAAGAAGAAGGAGTATCCACAGTTCATTGTGGCCAGAAAACCAAGGATTTTTCTGACTAGCACAAGAGTGGATGATTTACCAGAGGAAGTTCAGGAACTACTGGAAGAATTCGCTGACATTATAGTGGACAAATTACCTCATTCATTACCACCGATTAGGAGTGTGAGTCATCATATTGATCTCATACCAGGAGCCAGTTTTCCGAACAAATCCACATACAGGTTGACGCTGCAAGAGAATGAGAAGGTTAAAAGGCAGGTCTAGGAGTTATTGGACAAAGGTTTGGTCATGGAAAGCTTGAGTCCATGTGCTGTCCCAATAGTACTTAGTCTGAAGAAAGACGGAGGCTAGAGGATGTGTACTGACTCAAAGGAAATCAACACAATAACCATCAGGTACAGGTTTCCATTGCCGAGGATGGATGATCTAATGGATTGCTTGAGCGGAGCAAAGTATTTTTCAAAGATTGAATTGAAAAGCGGATATCACCAGATTCGCATGAGAGAAGGCGATGAATGGAAGATAGCCTTCAAAACCAATGAAGGGTTGTATGAATGGCTTGTTATGACATTTGGCTTAACAAATGCGTCGAGTACCTTCATGAGGTTAATGAACAAAGTCTTGAGGGAGTTCATCGAAAAATTTGTCATTGTATATTTAGATGACATATTGGTTTACAGTAAGACAGTGGTAGAACATCTGAAGCATTTGGCTACAGTGATGCAGAAACTACAGCAGGAGAAGCTGTTGATAAATATGAAGAAGTCCTCATTCATGAAGACAGAGCTCATTTACTTGGGATTTTTCATTTCGGAAAATGAGTTGAGGATGGATCCGGACAAGGTGGAGGTAATCAAGAATTGGCCATCACCAAAGAATGTTTTCGAGGTGAGAAGTTTTCATGGATTGGCTAGTTTCTACCAAAAGTTAATTAGGAATTTCAGTGGAATTAGCGCAACAATGATGGATACAATGAAGAAGCAGCATAAGTCTTTTCACTGGAAAACAGAGGCTGAAAAGAGTTTCAATCTGTTGAAATGAAAGATCACAGAACAACCAGTTTTGGTGTTGCCAGATTTCCTAAAGGCATTTCAGGTGAAATGTGATGCAAGCAGATTTGCAATCGGGGCAGTCTTAAGTCAAGAAGACAGGCCGATAGCGTATTTCAGCGAGAAGATGAATGAAGCAAAATTGAATTACTCCACTTATGATAAGGAGTTCTATGCTATCATACAAGCATTGAAGAGATGGAGGCATTACTTGATCCTGAACGAATTTGTATTGTATAGTGACAATCATGCACTGCAGTTTGTGACTCAATAGGAAAAGTTGAATCAGAAACATGCCAAATGGGTTGATTATATGGAGAATTTCACTTTTGTGATTAAACATATTTCTGGTACTACTAACAAAGTGGCTGATGTGTTGAGCAGAAAGTGTTTTTTGTTGCAGGAGTTCAGAGTCAAAACGTTGGGTTTTGATGATCTCAGGGACATTTACGCAGATGATCCAGATTTTTAGGAGGCGTATGAAGTAGCTGAGAATCCAGTTATCAGAAATAGAAGTCAATGGATAGAATACATGATCCAAGAAGGATTTTTGTTTAAGGGCAATCAACTGTGTATTCCAAAATGCTCCATGAGGGAGAATCTGGTGAAGGAGAAAAACAGTGGAGGATTGGCAGGACATTTTGGTCATGAAAAAAAATTCATGAAGCTGAATGAGTCATATTCTTGTCTAGGAATGCAATCATATGTCAAGAGATTTGTGAAAAAATGCAGAATTTGCCAGCATTCAAAGGGAAGGAAGCAGAATGCAGGATTTTACCAACCATTGCCCATACCGGAAAGGCCGTGGGATGCGATTAGCATGGATTTTGTATTGGGGTTGCCAAGGAAATAAAGAGGTGTTGATTCAATCTTTGTGGTAGTGGATAGATTTTCCAAAATGACACACTTCATTCCATGTCAGAAGACCAGTGATGCAACTCACATTGCCAATATGTTCTTCAAAGAGGTCATTCGACTTCATGGGTTGCCGAAAAGTATTGTTTCGGATTGAGATACAAAATTCATAGGGAATTTTTGGAGGACCTTATGGAAAAAGCTGGGAACTAACTTGTTGTTTAGTTTAGCATATCATCCTTAGATGGATGGAAAGACAGAAGTGGTCAACAAAAGTCTGGGAGACTTGCTGAGAAGCTTGGTGATAGAGCACCATAGCCAGTGGGACCACATATTACCACAGGCAGAGTTTGCGTATAACGACTCAGTCAACAGGAGTACAAGACAAAGTCCATTTCAGGTTATCTATGGGATGTAGCCGAGAGGAATTTCTAAATTGAGGGATTTAGAACAGACTGCTACTAGGAGCACTAGTGCAAAGGAATTCACAGAAGCGATGAAAGAACTTCACAGCCAGGTGAAGGAGAGGTTGCTGAAATCAAGTTAGGAATATAAGCGTAGAGAAGATCAGCATAGGAGACAACTTCAGTTTGAAATTGGAGATCTGGTTCTGGCACATCTGAGGAGAGAAAGGTTCCTGAGAGGAATGTACAATAAGCTAAAGATGAAGAAAATTGGACCCTGCAAGGTCTTGAAGAAATTTGGGGACAATGCTTACGAGATTGAATTACCTGATGGGATCGGAATATCTCCGATATTCAATGTCTCATATTTGTACCTATATAGAGCTGGAAAAGCAGGGACTAGAGATGAACAGCTAGTGATCCAATGGATGAAACAGATGCCAGTTGCAGATAAGCTGCAGATGGAGTGCATACTGGATAAGAAAGTGAGAAAAAGGACTAGGCGAAAGCAATACTTTGAGTATCTGGTCAAGTGGAAGAACCATCTAGTTGAATATGCCAGCTGGGAGACTGAAGCAGAGATACAAAGGCATGGACAGACCGTGCAAGAGCTCATGGATAGGAGCCCATGAAATTTTTCAAGCAAGGGAGTATGATGTAGGAGCATCTCCCATGTCAAGCTAGCCAACGCGGAAGTGGAAGACAACTGGACAAGCGCCAACACAATTTTTGAAATCACCTTGGGAGTTGTTGTGCAGTCTTAAATGTAACAATATAATGAAGCGCACTTGTATATTGTAAACGGACCTTGAGAGGATTGATTTCATCCTTATTAGATAGACGACATTTAAAGTAGTTAATGCAGGTAGATAGAAATTTAATTCTAGACTAGACAGTTGTAGAGCGCAAGAGGGAAATGGGATATAGACACCCTCATTATGTATTGTAACATTATCATCAATCAAGGAAGAGCAAGAGCATACAGAGAGCTATGTAAGAACACCCATGTACAAATATTTGAATTAATAGAAGAGTTTGATTCAAATTCAGCGTTTGTGTCTGTTCTCTGTATATAGATGTTGATATGCTCATGAATGTTTTCTTCCTGTTATACATTTTCTTTTATATGTTATGTATATGATTTCATGTTTGAGTTTGAAGTCTGAAAGGGTGATGGAATGAGTTTCAATTGTTTCTCTATTTGAGCCAGAGAATTCCTACAAGGAGTGCAGTTGAAGTGTCCGCACGAAGTGCGTTGACAGGGGGTTCAATAGAGATAGCTTTTGTTTTCATTCATCCCAAAGGTGCAGTTGGCACAGGAGCTGTGCAAGGAGTGCACAGGCTGGATAAAAGTCTCATGGTTGTGAACCTGAGTGAACATCAAAGGACTGCTACTGCAGGTGTGCGCAGAATCGAGGAACTTCAACACTTGGAAGTGTTTGAAGGTTGCCGCAAGAAGGGATGATTTTAAGGATGAAAAATTATTTTAAAATGTAGAAACCTTGGCGAACATTACTAATCCTTCATATGTCAACTATAAATGTTTGGTGATATTTTTGTAAAAATATTCAAGTTTCTAAGTATTTTATATAGTTTTTATAATTTTTTGGCTATTTTTAAGGTAAAA
>JZKD02S1717566.1:389611-416378 GCA_000966675.3 Picea glauca
AAATTTAGTCCCTAAAATCATCCCTGGCCGCAAGGAGTGCGCGCAAAGGTCCTTGCCAAGGTTCAGCGTTGGAGAAAGATCAGGAGGGAGAAGTCCCTTGGAATTGTTGAAAGACAGTGTAGGGAGTTGGTGTTTGAAGTGTTCAAGCAGACGAATAAGTTTTCACGGAGGAAAACTTGGTTCAATTTTTAGAGGTCATTAGTGAAGAAGCGGACGGTCGAAATTTCTTGAGGAGAATTCGCGACATCCCGTGAGTCGTTAGATCTCACAGAGTAGCAGGGGAGGTATGGTGGAAAGTATTCCAGAGAGGCTAAAATCTCAGGAGGGGAAAAGCTGTTGATCTGAGCCATAAAGGCCGTAGGATATACACATGAAATCGTGTATTGGGTTTTTGTGGGTGGAAGTCCTGTGCACACAGCAACAAGAATCATGAAATTTCGAAATACGATATCCTGACAGGTACGAGAATTGTGTGGGGCCACGAAGAAGTTAGATGGTGGATAGGTGGCACACTGTATCAAAGTTTGGGGAAGGTAAAGTCCCAAAACATTGACATCCAAATTCGTGATCCCGCGAAGTCCGAAGTCTTGACGAGATAAGGGATCGTTGAAAAGTCAAATTAGCGAGCTCATCAGAGTTTCGACATATTCTGAGTCGGGAGTCGGTAAAGTGAATTTCCTGATATCGCGAGTGGTGAAATAGTGATAGGATAAGTCCCTATAGGTAAAGGAAAGGTCATCGTTGACTGAGGTGTCGAGTCTCGGTGATCCGAGAGTACATTGTTCAATCTTTGACCTCGCGAAACCGTGAAGTCCAATCTCCCAATAAAAAGAGGGAGATCCCGTGAGAGAGTTTCTGTGGGTGAAGATTTCCCGATAGGGAAAAAGAAGAGCATTTGAGTTATTCGAGCTATGTGAAAGAGAAGAGATCCTATGAGCAGACGTGCCTGCGGGTGCACTCTGCATCACAATGTCACTCGACAATATTTTCAATACTGTGGTCTCTCTGAATCTTCCTAAAAATATTTTCAATTTTAAGGAGTCCGAAAAGAGCTTAACAGTGGAATCCATAATGTAAGACAGGGATCCCATGGTAAATGGCCAGAATGAGATCGAGTAAGAAGCATGAAGTTCAAACAAAAACTCATGGCGGGACTAACCAAGACCCCGAATCCTAGAAACAAACTTGCAGCATGAGCGCCAGAATGTAAAAGGATTCTATACTAGAGCCCCCATGGAAGCTAGGCTCTACCATCAACCGAATGATGATTTTAAGCATAGAGAAAGGTTTCATTGTTTGTTAATGGGGTTGACCCTATGTTTAAATGGTAATGGTAATTGATAATGCAACAGTTCGAGTTAAATGCAGCCTAACCTAAATGTCAATTATAAACACATTTCCTGCCCAAAATCTTGTAAAAGACTCAGCCAATTGATGATAAAGGTACCAAAGAAAATGTCCAAATCGACCTAAGACCTGCAAAAATGATGATATTTCTACAATAATTTGATCATTAGTTGAAAATTTGGATAAAAAAAGGAAACTTTAGGAAGTGGGTTTTCAAAAGTTTAATAAATAATGGTACATTTACCCATTTACCATTCGATTTTCACCATTTCACCCAACCAAACACCAAAGTGACCAAAACCCTTGGACAGAAAATCGAGAAAACGTGGAGCTTGGAGAAAATCCACTACTTGCCACCTCAAACAAGTATGTGTTCCACCCTTAAATTGCATTCTATTCCTTCACTTTTGTATATTTAAGGGAAATTCAAGCTTAAATTCACTTTATAAAGATGACTCTATGCATCCGAGAGCTACCTTAAGGAAACCCATGGATATCCATAGCTGGTGGAAGCACCAATTGCAGACATCCGTGTCCGTTCTAACTAAAGGTCCCAGATGTCGAGGAATTTTTTTGAAAAAAAAGGAACTAAGTCAAACATTCTTGGAAACTGAGCATGATGTATATTATTTGGAGAGAATGCGAACACGAAGAGGTGGACCAAGCATTTTATGACAATGATGAAGAAAATCAAGATTTGGTTGCTTGTGGCATGCACAATTTTTTCCAAGTTGGTGGCATGAGGGCACAAAGGATATTATTAAATCTCCTAATTGACTATTAGAACCTGTATGTCGAGACATTCATGCTTGCTGGATAGTATTTGACCACTATAGTTTAATACATTTACTTCATTACCATATTATCGAGGAGAGGGGAAGTGACAAAATTCCAATCTTGGGGAGGAGGCTAGAGTATAAATAACTTTATCAACAATTATTGTGATATTGACACCTATAAAACTATCTCTCAAGTGACAATCAAATATATTACCAACTTGAGTCTCTGAGTCATCTTATATAATCCAGTTTGGATCATGGGATCCAACTCCTTACATTTGGCATCATGGGCACAAATGCAATGTGGGTTTGAATGCCTATGCCCTACTATGTATGACTAGAGCACTACCATGCTTAATAACATGAAAGCATAGTTGAAAAATTGCAAGCTCAGGAAGGAGAATAAATTTTTCTTCAATAGTGTTCTATGCACATTCTTCTTTGAGTGGGTTCCCATGATGAGCTCACAAACACACATAAGAGGAAACATACAACCATGGCCAGCCATGGTTCGATGGAATGAGCTCATAGCTTGCTGAGGAGGTGGATAAATGTCCAATCCATTTTATGATGACTTATTTGGCTAGTAGGAGTGACAAACTCCCTTCATTGAGGACTACCCATATGCAGGCATTGATTTCACCAACAAACCATACATCATCATCCTTGCTAGACATGAGTTACAAGATAAGTAGCTTTTCATTTTGTGTTATTTAAGTTCTAATTTTGAAAACGTAAATATTTCTATCTTTTTGTGAGATCTAAAATACTAACAAGTACCTTACTTTTATGTCGATAGAGCACTCGTGAGACCGTCTAATGTCCCGTGACATAGCCGATGAAGCAAAGAGGAGGCAGGACTGAGTGATGATGAAGCGAGGACCTTGTGTAGTGTGGGATGAAATTTTGAGACAATGTGCCTATGGCTACCATTGATGACCTCCCCGTAGGCATGCAAGGTCATGTTGTGGGAGTACCCAGGCCATGGGTCCAACTATTCCCGCATTTGGAAAACGTCATTGTTTTTTATGATAGGGTGCATTGACCTTAGGCCTAGGCATATTATGTGCTCATAGAACAATTTTTGTACTTGCGTAAAATTATATGACCTTCGGGGGCTAAGAGGCCCCATATTTTGTACTTGATGGAACTCATATATATATATATATATATATATATATTATTTTATGCATTATATACATTTTGTATTTTACTTGCAAATGCGTATATATACATGCAACTATGTGTGCTTTACTTTACTGATGATATAAATTCCAATCTAAAATATAATTAGAATAATCATAAGCTAACTCATTAGATCTCCTAGGAATATGCTCATAAGTAATGAACTCAAAAGAACATTCTACAAGACATACCCTAAGGAAAAATTGTAATAGCACCAGATATCAAACTCGATACACATCGTTTAATTGTGAAACCACCAATTGTGAATACATGAACATTTAAAGGTGATAAATACTATGAGACAATGTATCTCGTAAAATCTCAATAGCAACACTATATTCGACAACATTGTTGGTAGTTTCCCTGAGACACACGCATCCAGGGGACACTAGCTTCCTAGAAGGAGAATAAATCACCCAAGCAGTGGATGTTAGGTGTCGAATATGGTGACTGGCACCATCCATGAATCCAAAGTAAATCAATGACTCCTCAGACATCTGCAACACAACAAAAGCACATCAATCACTAATGCAACAAATGAAATAAAACCATAAACAAAGATATGTACAATATAGACAATAAATACAAGAGTGTTAATGCTCAAGTCCTCAGCCTTGAGCATAGTACTTCTCCAGGTAGATCCCATTTATAGGCTCATAAAACACATTTCCTTCAAAATCTGTGACCTCGTAGGATCCTTTCTCTAAAACTTGTCTCACGACATAAGGGCCAAACCACATGGGATTGAACTTTCCTACCCCCAAGAAATCCTTTTCCTAGTCGAATACCAACACATTATCTCCCTCAAAGAACACCTTGGGATGGGAATACTTATCATAATGGGACTTGAATCATTTCTTATGTTCATTTTTTTCTACTAAAGTTGCATCTCGTTGTTTCTCTTCAAGATGTTCAAGGTAAACCAATCATTATTCAAGATGAGTCATGTTCAGAATGATCTCGACTGTTATTTTGAGTGGGGGGACTTCACATTCGATAGGAAAAACCAATTCCACTCCATGAATGAGTTGGAATGGAAAGAAAACACTAGCAGTTTTGACTGAGGTTCTATAAGCCCATAAGGTCGGATAAAGCATCAAATGTTAGTTGGTTCAAGTTGAATTCACCAATATTCTTAAAATCGTTTTCAATTATTTGTTCATGGCTTCAACCTGACCATTAGCCTAGGAATAGTAGGGAGACGAGTGTTCCTTCCTAAACCCTAGTTTCAATGTTAATTCTGACACCATTCAGTTCTGAAAGTGACTACCATGGTTAGTGACAATCTCTCTCGAAACTCCAATCCTAGCTATGACCTAAATCAATATGAATAATGTTTTTGTATCCCCATAATTAGAAAATGTTGGCATAGCCTCGGCCCACTTAGTAAAGTAGTCGATGGATGCAATGATGTAACGATGCCCCCTAGCCAAATTTGGGTGGCATGTCATAAACTTGACCCCCCACTTGGTGAAGGGGACAACAATGATGACGGGAAACACTATAGTAGGATGTGTACAGGTTTTCTTAGTGAAAATTTGGCATGGGTGACATTTTTTTACTGCTTCAACACAATCTTTAAATAACGTAGGCCAAAAGCATCTTGCATGAAACAATTTTTGGGTTCTTTCCAACCTGGAGTGATGACCACCACATGCTCCACTATGGAAGTCATTCAAAACAACCTCCACTTCTTAAAGAGTTAAGCAACGTCGAAGGATGGAGTCCACCCCTTGTTGGTACAAAGTGTCAGTGATAATGAGGTAGTTTTTCACCATATGATGGATCCTTTGTCGCTCATCTCTCAAGTAGTTCAGAGGGAACTTGATAGTTTGTAGATATATAAGAATATCACCATACCATGGCTCAGATGAAGAGATGAGGAAAATTTTCTCATCCAGGAATGATTTTGTTGTCTCTCATTCCTCGTTCTCTACTGGAAACTATGACATCAACTCAATGAAGACTATATATTTCTTATATTTTGCAGACACAAATTCTAATTCGAACTCTTGAAGCATAATAATCCACTTGTTTTACTTCCCATCGATAATTCCCCTTGTCAAAACATATTGAAATGGATTGACTGTGGTGATGATGGTTGTCTTTCATAATAAAATGTAATTTTAGAGCCGTTAGACAACATGAAAAGATGTCGGCATCAGTTTCTATACAAGAGAATTTCTAAGGTCAGAACTCATGAGAGCAAGGCTCAAGTAATAGATGACATGCTCTTGGATCTCATCATGTTCGACAACACAGGTATTCCAAAAGAGGATGAACACCTTCAATAACCATTCACACAACCAAATCAAAGATCAACACACCGATGTTTTGATGTTGTAAAACCCCTACGGGGAAACATCCACAGCCCCAGCCAATGCAACCACTTGGAGATGTTTATTAATGCAAAAGAAAAAGATTACAGAGAGATTTTACAAGAGAGTTTCTCACAATTGACCATCAACAAATGAACCTCCATGCTCTTTAAATAGAGATCATGGACGAATTAGGTGTTAAGCCATGGATTAATGGTCGCTAAGATCGAGGAGAATATGAACTGCCAGATCACTCTATGTCGAGAACATATCGTGACCATCATATTTCCTAACTACAAATTCATACTAATGCATACTAAAGAAACACACTAAGAAACACGGTTTTACCTAACGAAACATTAGACCAAGTATATCTTAACTAACCCCAAAGTGTCTAAATATCCTAACATCCCCCCTTAAGAACAACTTGGGATAGGATTGAAGGATTTATAATAGTGACACAATAGGAGAAGGAAGGAGGCATTAGAGCCTATCCCCCCTTAATGACAACTTCCTAAACTCCTAACATAGATCGAAGTTTGGAAAACTTTTCTTCTGTAAGAGACTTTGTGAAAATGTCTACAACTTGATGTTCTGTATGGAAAAAGAGCACTCCAATAACTTGATCATGAATGATCTTTATGATGAAGTGCATGTGTATTGCGATGTGTTTCTTATGTTGATGTTGAATTAGGTCTTTGGAGAGCTTTATGGTACTCTGATTATTGCACCAAAGGCTAGTCAGATGCTACTACTGGAATCCAAACCCTAAAAGAATATGTCGAAGGCATAAGGCTTCTTGACTACATTTACCGTTGCTTGATACTCTACTTTTGCTGAAGAAAGTGCAATAGCCTGTTGTTTCTTATAGGCCCAAGTGACAGGTCTTGAACCAAGGATGAAAACATAACCTGCAGTAGACTTATGATCATCAGGGTCACCAACCAATAAAGGAGCCCACCCTGATTTGTAATGTATCCTGAATTGGATTGTACCACAAACATAGTGAAGTATCCTTTTAGCTGCTTTCCAATGGCTTTCATAGGGTGTTTTATTATAATGGGAAACAATACCAACAGTAGAGGAAATATCAGGATGGGTATTATTCAAGTATAATGATCTGGTATATTTTCGTCAGGTGACTTATTAAAGAATTGTATTAAATGAGCATAAACAAAAGTACACCATAAATAAGGAAAATCTCAAAAGGAAAGAGACATAATCATGCAATATGAGCACAAAGAACTTGATAACAAATTTTGTCCCTGGTGGACTATGTCTCTGGGTCCTGCTCTCAAATGGGTAGGTATTTTTATTAACTCCACAAAAGAATTGGGAAAAACACATAAGTATACCTCATTCTGGAGTTCAGCTACAGAAGGTTTGTTTAGATAAAAAAACTAACACCACCACTATGTTTTGGTGTCGTTTTACCTAAAAATGACTTTCTCCACGCCTCGATCCAGGTCGGACACTTTTTTTCCCAAGCGACACCCTTGCAAAGGTTTTCATGCCACTGATCCTACAATAAATGCTTGATACATCTCGAAAAGCATGCCCCAGTTCATACAAAGTCCGTACGAGCATGCTCAGACTCTTCTCTCATGCTCTGTCCCGAATGCACTGGCGAAAATCCCTTCTTATACAAAAATTGGGTAGTTATTCCATAACTGAGTTTGTTGGCATGTTGTTTGAGGTGAATAAGTTTATAACTTGGTTAGGTGGAGGTCCCGGGGTCTAATCCCATGGGCCTACCCTTTTATACATATGGTTATAACGAAAATGGCGCGCTCTGCTAAATATAGCAGGCATTTTCTAAAATGGTGGGCAATTGGAGGGATATGATAAATATAATGGAATATAGTTGGATATGCCCCTAGGCTGGCAGAAGGTTCCATATACTGTGGTTGCATGCATTAAACATAGAACCAAGGGCTAGGCCGAAGGCCTAGACCTTTTCTCCCCATATGAAATATTATTACAAGTTAAATACTATTCACACCATATTATAAACAAGAAACATATGCATGGTGTATTGGTAGCACAGAGGTGTGGGGCCTTTCGGCTAATGGTGAGGTCATGAGTTTGACTCCTATGGAGTCAAAAAAATTTTACACCTACCAACCACTCGAGGGGTGCCACATGGTAGCCCATGACTAGGCCACGTGGCACCATATAATTCACCCATGAAACTGAATCTTGTCATAATTTAATTCACCCACATGTCTACCTTGCCACATCATCCCATTCCAACTAAGCTATATGAATGTGCCACGTTTCACCCTTGTAGTGGTGCCACATGTCACCCTGACTTTTTTTCTTTTGACCAAGTTTGAACTGATCTTTGACTACTTATAACTTTTGATCCATAACTCTATTTAATGAGTCGTTTGCACTGTTATAAATCTTGCAACGTGCTCTTTGCAATCATGCCTTTTTCACTGAGTTTTGGGAACTTTTAGTTTTTTCCCTTTTGATGTCTGCTGAAGCCATTCTAAGCATTCTGAGTTGCTTCTGTGTGTTCTTAGTTGTTCTTAGCCTTCTCTAGATCCTTTTTGGACCATGCCTTCCCATTGAGAGATTTTTGGACCACCAAAAGATTTCATCAATTAACTACTAAGTGAGGGAAGAGTCCCCTCACTTTGTCCTTCTCAATCCATTTTTCCTTGCTTGGATGTGTGCCCTTTAAGCCTACTCGAAGATAATCAACATCAACCCTGTGTGAAGTCTTCGTCCTTCTATCCAGGATGATATCTTCCTGTAACTCATACAAGTACTCAGGTGAAAACTCATCAACTAAAGGTATTGAAACTTCCTCATCCTGATCCATGATCATGGGAGGCTCAAAACGTTTCAAGTTCTCTACATTCATAATTGAGTAGATCTTCATATAAGTTGGAATATCTAAATGAAAAGAATTAGTGCCACTTTTCTCCAAAATAGTGAAGGGTCCATATCAGATAGGCTTGAGTTTCTTGCCTTCACCCTTCAATTGTTCCTTGTTGATGTGCAGCCATACCCAGTCTCCAACCTGGAACTGATGATCAAACCTATGCTTGTCATGCCAAGATTTATACTATTCTTAACTCTTCTCCAACCGTTCCTTGATTGCCTGGTGTATCTGCTAAATCCTCTGGATGAACTCGCGAGACCTTTCCTCTGTTCATTCTTCATTCACATCAGCATCTCTCCCATACATCAAGTCCAAAGGAACCTTTGGTAGGTACCCAAAACATGTCTCAAAAGGTGAACTCTGAGTGGATGAATTTGAAGCTCGGTTATAATCATGTTTTACATAGGGTATCTGTTAATCCCATAACTTAGGATCCTTCTTGTTGTAGCCTCGAAGCAAACGTACCACTATTCTGTTTACCACCTCTATTTGTCTGTCAGTTTGTGGATGAAAATCAATGCTTCTCTTCAATTTGGTGTCCATCATTCTCCACAAGTTAGTCCAAAAATCCCCAAGGAATCGAGTATCTCGATCCGATAAAATGGATGTGCGTAACCCAAAGTGAACCCAAACATGCTGAAAGAAGATATTAGCAGTCTGCTCAGCAATGATCTTATTTTTACATGGCATCAAGATACCCGTCTTGCTGAACCTATCCACTACGACATACAAATAATCATGACCCCCTTTGGTCATTGGTAAACCCCTTACAAAATCCATTAATACACTTTCCCATGGATGGGATGGAACAAGAAGTCGTGAGTATAGCCCCATTTTTTTATTAGTGGGCTTACAAGTAGAACACATCACACACCCATTTAAATATTTATTTAAAATTTCTTTGATTTGAGGCCAATAAAAAAACCTCTGCAAATGAGCCATAGTTTTTCCTACCCCAAAATGCCTAGACACAAGAGAAGTATGAGCTTCTTGTATCACATGGACTCGTTCACTTGTAGGAATACATATCTTCCCAAGATGATAGAATAATTTTTGCTACAGACAATAGTTCTCTACCTATGCACCATGGGTTAGGTTCTTATATACTTCTTTAAAATCTTCATCGATGGCATATTGCGCTACATAGCTATCATGAGATAAAGAAGTATTATTCAAAATAATAGAATCATCAATAGAAGGTCTAGAAAGCATATTTTCTACCTTGTTACTTGTACCCTTATTGTATTTGATTACCAAATGAAATTGTTGTATAAAACCCATCCATATGTAGTGTCGAGATTGTTGCAATTTGATCTATTCTTGGAGATATTGTAAGGGTTGTTGATCTATATGTATGATGGTTTCCTTCCCTAACAAGTAGTTCTTCCATTTATTTATGATTTAAACTAATGCATACAACTCTTTATCATATGTAGTATAGTTAACAAAAACTTGGTTAAAAGTCTCAGAGTGGAAACATATAGGCTTACGATATTGAATCAAAACTGAATCCATGGCGTATCTGTTGGCATATGTCTTGATCTAAAATGGTTGTTGAATATTTGACAGTGCTAATACTGGTGTGGTACTGATATTCTCCTTCAAAATGTTGAAATCTTTTTTTTTATTTCCTTCCCACTGAAAAGTGTTCTTCACACTGGTTAAGGCATGCAAAGGAGTTGCTATAAAGGAGAAGTTGGGAATGAATCTCCTCCAATACTGAACTGCACCCAAGAAGCTTCAGATCTTGGTAACACTTTTTGGATCAAGCCAATTTACAATCACTTCCATTTTGGAAGGATCAATCTTCAATTGTCCTCCTCCCATGATATGACCTAAGTATACAAGTACAGTCTTTCCAAATTCACATTTAGACATTTTTACATACAACTTTTCCCTTTGCAAAGTATCTAATACTTGCTTTACATGCCTTACATGTTCATCCCAAGTCCCACTAAAAACAAGAATGTTGTCTAAATATACAATCACAAAGTCATCCAAGAAATGCCTGAATACATCATTCATCACACGCATGAAATTTTTCAGAGCATTGCAAAGCCCAAATGGCATAACTAACCACTCAAACAATCCTTGTTTGGGTTTAAAGGTAGTCTTCCATGCATCCTCTTCTACAAACCTAATTTGATGATATCCACTACGCAAATAAAACTTAGTGAAATAAACAACATTCTTCAATTGATCAAGTGAATCATATATACGAGGAAGAGGGTATCGATTCTTCATCGTGATTTTATTTAAGGCCCGGTAATCGACACACATTATCCATGTGCCATATTTCTTTAGCACTAGCATGATCGGAGAACCAAAAAGAGATGAATTGGGCCTAATGACCCCTTGATCCAATAAGCCCTGTACCTGCTTCTTAATCTCTATCATCTCCACAACTGACATCCTATACATGCCCACATTAGGAAGAGGAGAATCCTACTGAAGATTTATCTCATGTTGGATTTCCCTCTTAGGAGGTAATCCATCTGGTTCTTGAAAAATATCATCATACTTAGAAACAATATCAATTAATTCATGTTTATGAGATGGATCACACCCTTGGAAAGCATTCGATGTCTTGACATATTTCTCTTTGATGACCATGGGTACATATTTCTTATTAGTGGTTATGAGTCTTTTCATTTTCCCTGCACTAATAAGTGTTGTATTTACCCTCATACTGTGAGATCTAACAATATATTCCACTCCCCCCTTAGTAAAGTGGTATTTGTTCTCATGATGAAAGAAGACTATTTTTCTATCATAAAGATAAGAAATCCCCAACACTATACACATATATCAAGTGGTACAACATCCAAATCCACTTCATCAATCAAGTTCAAAGCAATAACAAATCTAACCCTACATTGTTTGGACATTAAGTTTTTCTTTATCACATACCCAACCAAGAGGGTAAGGCTTTGGATGTGGTTTCATTACAATACCCATGTTCTTGAAAAGTTCTTCAGATATTAAGTTTACCTGGGAACCCAGATCAAATAATGTATCTATCTTAGAATGTTTAGATACAACTCTTTATGAAATAACTCATTCCTCTTTCATTCATCAATATGAGATTCATCATTAGAACTTGAACTAGCATGAAGAGAATATTTACCTTATACTCCATTCGTTGTGATCTTTCCTCCATCTCCTGATTCAAAACCTAGATCTTGTTGCACTGTAGAAACAATCTTTGTCTTCCCCTTTACACCGAATTGTTTTGGTTTCTTTTTTGGATGCAATTTCCAACAGTGTCATTCATCATGACCACTCCTCTTGCAATGAGTGAAAGATGGTTTTTCTCCTTCTATAGTTACTGTAGCAGTCTTCTTGTCCTTATTTTTAATCTTCTTGAAGGTCTTGTGTGGGAAATTGGAAGGTTTCTTCATGGGATCTTATCAAACATGTTTCCTCCTGTTCTCAAGGTGAGTGGCTTGCACACAAACGTTTTCAATACTAGTGGGGTTAAACAAGAGAAAAGCATGAAGAATATAACTGTGAAGTGTGCCTATATACTTCATTAAAGTTTCATAAGAATCCAAATGAATATTAAATGCTAGAGATTTCTTCCTAAATTCTTTTGTGAAACTTTATACAGTTTGACCTTTACTCTATCTTAAACTTTTCCATTCCATCATTTCTTTATTGAAATACCCCAATGGATAGAACTTATTCCTTATCTCTGTTTTAAATTCCAACCATGAGGAAAGAAGCTTACTACACTTACTTATGTCATGTAGCTTGCTCTCCCATCAAACGAGAGCAGTGCCATCCAATCAAAGAGAAGCCAGTTGCACTTTAACTTCATCTTCATCAATATGCTGAACATGCCAATATACTTCAACCTATCGGATCCAATTATCTAAATTTTTAGGATTAGCATCTCCCTTAAACATAGGTAAAGAAAACTTTACATCAAGATTTAATACTGGTTTCTTAAAAGAGGCTTTGTGGTTAGAATGTTGAGAGTGATGAGAATGCTCAGAGGAATAAGAACTACAACCTGAAGGTAAAGATGGAGGCTCGGGAGGGTCTCCTCCATCCCCTTTGTTTACTAAAGCATCATAATCTAGTGGTGCTTCCTTTTTCTTCCCTTTCCTCTTCATCCTCTTCTCATAATCTCCATACATTTTCGTGACCATTTTTGTCATGAGATAAAAGACCATGTGAAATTTTTTCTCATGTTCATCACACTTGTCCTCTTCTTCAATCTTCTTCTTTTGGGATGCACGACCAACTTTGGGATTGAACGTATTAAGATTTCCTTCACCCTGCTTATGATTGGCCCTAGTAAGCATTCATAATCAACAATTCAAGTCAAAGATGACTTCTCTGATACCAACATGATCCAAGATATTTTCGTAAGGTGACTTATTAAAGAACTGTATTAAATGAACATAAACAAAAGTATACCATAAAGAAGGAAAATCTCAAAAGGAAAGATACATAATCATGCAATATGAACAGAAAGAAATTGATAACATAGTTAGTCCCTGATGGACTACATCTCTAGGTCCTGCTCTCAAATGGGTAGGTCTTTTTATTAACTCCACAAAATAATTTGGCAAAATACATAAGTATACCTAATTCTAAAGTTAAGATATAGAAGATTTTATCAGATAATAAAAATAAAACCACCACTATGTTTGTGGCTTTGTTTTACCTCAAAATGATTGTTTCCATGCATGGATTCAATTCAGACACTTTTTGGCCCAAGAGGCACCCTTGCCGTGGTTTGCGTGCCACTGCTCCTGCAATAAATGCTTGATAAATATCAAAAATCATGCCCCAATCCATACATAGTCCATATGGGCATGCTCAGAATCCTCTCTCATGCTCTGTCCCAAATGCACTGGAGGAAAGCATGAGAGGTCCCGACATCGAATCCCATGGGCCTCCCCTTTTATACATATGGCTATAATGAAAATGGCGTGCTTTGCTAAATATAGCAGGCGGTTGTTAAAACGGTGGGCAATTGGTGGAATATGATAAATGTAGTGGTAGATAGTTGGATCAGCCCCTAGGATAGTGAAAGGTTCCATATACTATGGTCACATGCAATAAACATAGAACCAATGGCTAGGGTGAAGGCCTAGCCCTTTTCTCCCCATATGAGTTATTATTATAAGTTAAATACTATTCGCACCATATTATAAAAAAGAAACATGTGCATGGTGTATTGGTAGTGTGGAGGTGTGGGGCCTTTGGGCTAATGAAGAGGTCATGATTTTGAAATTTATGGAGTCATAAACTTTTACACTTGCCAACCACTAGAGGGGTGCCACGTGGCAGCCCATTGTTGGGCCACGTGGCACCATATAATTCACCCATGAAACTGAAACTTGTCATCATTTAATTCACCCATGTGTCTACCTTGCCATGTCACCCCATGCCAACTCAACTGTATGGACGTGCCATGTGTCACCCTTGCAGTGGTGCCATGAATCACCTTGACTTTTTGACTTTTGACCAAGTTTGACCTGCTCTTTGACCACTTATGACCTTTGATCCATAACTTCATTTGACAAGCCGTTTGCATCATCAGAAAGCTTGCGATGTGCTCTTCGTGATCACACTATTTTCACCGAGTTTTGGGAACTTTGAACTTTTTCCCTTTTGATGTCTGTTGAAGCCATTCTGAGCATTCTAAGTTGCTTCCATGCGTTCTGAGTTGTTCTTAGCCTTCTCTGGATCCTTTTTGGATCACATAAGAGGCTGCCAACTAACTAGCAGTACAGAGTGGCATCAACTTCGGAATAATTATAGGTGGAAGCAAGCTTGAATCCAAACTGGAAGAGAGAAAGGGTTGTTTAAAATTATCCATGTGAAAGTGATGAAGAAGTTCACAAGCACACTTAGACTAGGAAATAAAATTTCCTTCATTTTTTTGCAAAACTTGGAGGCCAAGTGAAAAGTGAAAAAATCCTAAGTCTGTCATTTCAAATTCCTTCTTAAGGTTGGTTTTCATATGGTATAAAAGTTTTGAGTCACTACCAGTAAGGATAAGGTCATCAACATAAAGGACAAGGATTATGAGATCTCTTCCTACTTTCTTGGTATAGAAATTAGGATCATAATAGAATCTAGAGAATCTGTTGGAAATAAGAAAGCTGTCCATTTTGGCATACCAAGCTCGGGGAGACTTATTAAGACCATAAAGATATTTCTTAAGGAGAAAAACAAGACTAGAGTCATTCTAGACATATCTAGGAGGTTGTTCCATGTAGATTTATTTTTGAAAATCTCCATGCAAGAAGGCGGATTTAACATCCATTTGATGGACCTCCCATTTATGTGAGGCAATAAGGGAAAGAACAAGGAAGATGGAATTCATTTTGGCTATAGGGGCAAAGGTTTCATTTGTTCGAAAACATAGGAATTCCAATAGAGGATGAACACCTTCTGTAACCACTCACAAAACCAGATAAATGATCAACAAACCTATGTTTTGATGTGGTAAAACCCCTACAGGGAAACATCCATGACCCCAACCAACGCGACCACTTGGAGCAGTTTATTAATGAAAAAGAAAAAGATTATGGGGATATTTTACAAAATAGTTTCTCATAATCAATAATCGACAAATGAACCTCCATTCTCTTTAAATTGAGATCATGGACCAATTAGGTGTTAATCCATGGATCAATGGCTGTTGAGATCGAGGAGAATATGAGTAGTCAAATCACTCTATGTCAGTAACATATCATGACTGTCAGATTTCCCAACTACAAATGCATACTAATGCATACTAAATAAACACTCTAAGAAAAACACTTCTACTTAACAACACATTAGACCAAGTAGATCTTAACTAACTACTAAGTGTCTAAATATCCTAACACATCATCCTCCTGAACTAGATCCATGCCAATCAGAGACTCAACTGCTACCAAATACAACAAGTAGCCTCGATTGTAATTAGGGGGACTCAACAATGGAGTCAAAACCAATTCCTTCTTCAAAGAATCAAAATAACATTGTGTAGCTTCATCCCAACAGAATGGGACCCTTTTATTCAAAAGGTGCATAAACCCCTTTGTTATGTTAGCATAGTTCGGGACAAAACGCCTGAGGAAATTCGCCTTTCCTTGTAGAATTTGAACTTGTATGATTGTACATGGGGGAGGAAACTGATTTATTTTGTCAACCTTCAAGGGTTCAACCATGATCCCTTTTGTCAAAATTATGATACCAAAAGACGACCAGAGATCACAAGAAAAATACACTTGTGTGGATTCAATCGGATCTTATAGAAATGACACATTGGCTGACTTGAAATCTCCACTCTCTATTTGAATGAGTTTAGAGAGGAAATACGATCTATGATGCAAATACCCCCATGGCCTTTCACCTTCAACCATTGACTCGATGATTGCTTCATTTGAAGGCAAGACAATATTCAAATAGTCTTGTGAGCTTGAATAATTTTGAGCCCAAATAGGCTCAGGAAAGAGATCATCCTCCTTGATGACCACTAGAGTTTGATCTAGGTCTGTCATGGCCTATTGAATGGATTGATAATCTACGTCATCTACAGATAATGGTTTTGCCATCCTAACATGAACTCAACCTTCAACCATACTAGACTATGAGGGAAGGTTCCATGGGTATTTCATATACAAAGTTCTAAACAAAGTGACCCTATTAATTGGAGTGGTGTGAACATACAAAATCAACATGGGATATTCAAAAGATCTCATAAGTGAGGGGTACATCCCATAACAGATTCTCTCAGTGGCCACCTGAAATTTTTCAATCCAAGGGACATTAGTYCCATGATTAGTTGTCACGTTAGAATGCTTGGATTCCACCTGATCGATGGTCACGATACTTCCCTCATGAGGAAAACATATAATCCAAAAAACTATCAAGACAACATCCATCATGGYATATGTCCAACTTCTTCCTAACAAGAGATTATAGTCCAGCGGCACATCGAMTACTTCAACCTCAAAGAAAATAGARCTTCCCCCTAGCATAACCAAACATGAAGGAGTCAAACCATATGGTCGAAACAAATTTCCATTGAAGGAATTMAAGAGTGTAGGAGAGGGGGTAATTTCAGTAGAATTGATAGATATCCAACATGACAAATACATCACACATGTGGAAGCTCCTTCATCAACGAAATTTCTCTTAAATAAGAGATTGTTGCAAACAACCCCAATCTGAAAATTTATGTGATATGGAAGGTGTGGCCTCACCTCAGTATCATAAAACTTCATTACAAGTTTACTAGAAGAATCAACATCTCCTATGGTAGACAACAACGCACTGTGTTGTGAGGGGAAAGTTTGGAGAACCTCCAAAGTAGACATTGCAAAAGGCATTTGATCCAAGTCCTCAACAATTGAATAATTGGGAGCGGCTCTTGCATTAGGGTTATGTGTAGTCCTTTTATAATTTCCCTTAGGTATGTGTGATACTTTCTCTTTATCAGGATTCTCTATGTGAAGAGGGGCCTGCTCTTTTGAAGTATTCTTACCCTTCTCAGTCGACTCTGGATTATCATAATTTCGATACCTTGTCAAAAAATATACATATTTTAGCTTCAAATAGTTAAGAATGTTTAGTACTCCTTTATGTCCACCAGAGGGGGGAGCACTTGAAGTGCCCCCTTGTGGGTTGAATTTGGAAGAACCAGCCAACAAATTTTTCCCTTATGAGAAAGGGTTCTTCAACACAACAAACTGTTGTTATTGATTCAACTTAATAATATGTTGGCCTTCTTCCATTTGCAGACACTAATGTGTAAGGTGATCATCATTGCAAATATTTCAAGGAAACTTCACCTTCCTTTTCTCATCCTTGGCCCCATCATAATTCTTATTCGACCTTTTATTATTTCCCCCACCAAATTTCTTAACCTAGCCTTTTTTGTTCTCTCTAGGTTTTTGAGGACCCTTTGAAGTCTTTGTTTGCATTGAATGTATGTTGGAAGGCTGGGTGGCGGAGGTGGTTGAGCCATAGGCTGGATCAGCCACAGGTTGTTGAATAACAAGTTTCTGCATCTAGCTAGTCATCAGGTCTACGACTTATGTTTGGGTGGAACCCACTATACCATCGACATGTGGGTTATACTTTGGATTTTTCAAGTTAGGAGTAGATCATAGTGGATTTAGAATAATCTCATAGAGCATGCCTAACTGAGAGTATATGAGCTCTAATTGTCGCTCCTAAAATATTGTTTGTTCCTCTTAAAACACTTTCGAAGTTGCAACGTCCTTCAAAATATAAGGGAGAAGATATTTCAGGAACTATTCAAGGAGGAACTCAGGTGGAACCATATCCTTAATCAAGCTCTTCCTTCTCCTCCATTCCCAAATATGATTAGAAATGTGTGTGGCATTATCTTGATCAAAATTAGCCAGCAATTCTATCCTAGCATCGTACCAGACAGGGAGTTGGAAATGGTTTAAGAAACCATGACTATGTCCCTGAAAGTCGATTACTTTGCCATCTCAAGTTCAATATACCATTTGGAAATGCCACCAGTAAGAGTACGTTGCAACAAACAAAATCTAATCAAATCATCATTGAGCGATTTGGATGAACACTACAAGTGGAAAGCCATAACGTGGTCCTGTGGATCTTCACCACTTTTCCCTTCAAATTTCAAAATGTTCTAAGGTAGTTTATTCGGGACCACAGGAAAACTAGGGTCATGACGAATGGGATCATTCATCAACTTGTATAAGCCTGGAAAATGAAAAGTTTCCAGAAATGGTAACCTAGGATACGTCATTGAATAATGAGCTATCTGAAAAGAAGGTCTTTGGTTGTAACTAGCACCAGGCTTCCAGAAGGAATTTTCTATCAAACCAGATCTTGGGATAAAGAATTGATGGCCCTGGTTAAACAGAGGAACACCACCACCTATTTTATTCTCGAAATAAAAACCTTGTTTCCCCCCAATGAACCCCCCATGCAAAGGAAAAAATCCTGGCATGGGGGTATATTGACCAAGGAAGGGGATTTCCCATTGCGACATCCCTTGATATGGATTCCACTATCCTTAGCAAGGGGTACTCCCCAATGATGTCCCTAGTGAAGAAAAAGGTACTTTCTAGGGGGCAGAATGACCTGGGAATGGGTTTTCACCTATAGACATTGTGGATAAAGAAAAAGGGTTGTTCCTGAACCCAACATAAAGTGTGAACAAGGTCGACATAGATGACATACCAATATATTTAGGTCCACTACCCATAGAGGCACCCTAGCCCCATGCAAGGTTAGGGCTAGAAGAATGGAGAGTTTTTCTTCCGACGAACCGGGGTTACAGAGGAATGTGTCCTCTGCCCTAAGATATGGCTTGGTAAGGAGTTGGAGTGATCCCCATACCAACATTTGAAATTTGGGATGTTGGCTGAGAAATAACCATCACGTTAAGCGTGTTCATCGATGACATTTCATAAGAGAAATTATTTGTTGTGGATGAAAACAGTGCAGTTTTCACTACAAAAAAACATTTCATTAGCACCTACTTTAGCATCAGATTTTAGTGCATTTGAGGGAATGAATTGGGCCGATGAGAAGGAGAAAAACCTAGAGCTAAATGACGTGTTTACCTAGGCATCGGATTTAGCACCCAATTTATCTCCCTCTTTAGTGCTAGTTTTTCTCCCTTTTTAGCACCTAGTTTTTCTCCCTTTTTAGTGCCTAGTTTTGCTTCTTATTTATCTCCTAGTTTTGCTCCTTATTTAGTGCCTAAACTGTGAGATAGCTCCCTAAATAACACCCAAAATAGATCTTGGTTTAGCACCTAGTTTAGCTCCAGGTGTGGCACCTAATTTAGCTCCTGGTTTAGCACCTAGTTTAGCTCCATGTGTGGCCGCTAATTTAGCTCCTAGTTTAGCTCATGGTTTAGCTCCTACTTTAGCTCCTACTTTAGCTCTTGGTTTAGCTCCTAGTTTATCTCCTGATTTAGCTTTTGATTTAGTCCCTAGTTTATACTCTAGTTTATCTCCTCATTTAGCTCCTAGTTTAGCTCTTGATTTAGCTCCTGGTTTATCGCCTAGTTTAGCTCCTAGTTTAGCTCCTGGGTTAGCGCCTAGTTTAGCTCCTAATTATGCTTCATGTTTTTCTTCTAGTGTAGCATCGAAAATAGCTTCTAGTTTGGATTCCAAATTAATGCCAAGATGTGCTTCCATTATTGCATCTTTTTTTTCTTCCAAAATTGCTTCCTTGTTAGCTCAATGGTTTGCTTCCTTTTAGTTCCAAGGTTTGCTTCCTTTTTAGAGTTTGGTTTTGCTTCTTGTTTAGGTCTAGGGTTTGATTCATTTTATTTTTGGGATTTGCTTCTTAATTAGCATCCAATTTTTCTTCTTGTTAAGAAACCAATTTAGCTTGCTACTTAGATCCAGAAATAGCTCCAAGTATGGCTTCAAATTTAATCTTGAGTTTTACTTCCATTTTAGAGACACATTTTTCTTCCATTTTAATAACTCATGTTCTGTCCTTTTTAGCTTCCATTTAGTAATTTAACTTTTTTTTATTTGAATTTAATTAGTTAAATATGTTGTACAGGATAAGTCAAATGAGAGGGGGGGGTTGAATCCATTGTATAAAATTTCTTTCATTTTATAAGAAGATTACTTATTAATCATTAGATCATACCTTTAACATTTAACTTGCAGTAATACATTTAACCAATAAATATACAATCACATAAATGAAACAGTGACACAGTGATTTTTCATGAGGAAACCCAAAAGGGAAAAATCTCTTCTTCTTATGAATGAAAGGCAAGCTCCAACTCCTCTTTACATTCTTATTTTATCTGAGATACAACCCAGATGAGTCTGCTACCTCTGTTTCTTCAGAACCTACTAAATGGAAGCTACAACTCCCATATGTACAAGCACCAACTTATATAGGAGACTTTTACAATCTCCCCTTGCTCCTTCCTACCACCCTGGTATCCTTCTCTATCACTAAGAACCTGCAAACCAAATATTTATCTTCTCTGGCAAAGGATTTATCATTCAAGTCCTCTATGTTTATCTAATCATATCCAAATCCATTCTTCTCCCCTTGATCTCTGCTATATCTTCATCATTTCTTCTCACTATTCCTGTATGATTTTATTTCAGTTTTATATTCATTTACATAAATGAATTTTACTTTAGAGCTACGACTATACCATTAATTCCATACCCACCAACCTTCATCTCACCAAAATTCACTTATATCTACCCTGTACATTCAGAGCGTACACTCGAACCCTCAGGCTTCGAAGATTCAGTTATAATAACTGAATAACTACCTTACAGTGATTATTATTGGTCAAGGCCTCAAGAAGAATAGTAGCCACACGATCAGTTCAAATATTTAACCAACATCATTCGATGATCATACATTTGTTTTGTCTCAGCATAGAATAACCCTCGAGTGCTTCGGAAAGACACTTGTGCTTAAACCATATGTCCATTGGCTATGACCACAGGCTTAACTAAAATACTTTTTTCATTTCGGTATTTCAGCATTTCACATTTCATCATTTCGACATTCCTGTGATGAAGAGTCTCGACTCTTGACTCCTCCAACTCCCGGTATCTGAAACTCCGAAATGGAGTCTTTGTTGATGTGCCTATTTCAAGATTTCTGTGTTCCACATTTCGCAACTTCAGGATTCCCGTGATGAAGATTCTTGACTCTTAACTCCTCCAACTCTCAGTATCCAGAAATTCGAAATGGAGTGGTTTCGCATTTCACGATTTCATCATTCTTATCGTGATTTTCTTCATTGACTCCTCAAACTCCGAGTATCTGAAACTCCGAAATGGAGTCAGATCGACGTATTTTGACGTTACAACATTTTGAAATTCCTGTGGTGAAGTGTTTCAACACTTCCCAGTCACGAACCCCGAAATGATCTAACGGCTTCACATTTGATCTGGTGGACATAGATCAGATGGTTCTCGTTAACTTCTCGAAGACAGATCAACGGTCATATACATCTCTTATATTACTCCTCCAATGCTTAATCCAATGGATATGACTTAAACATTCATTGAGATGGATGGTTTTCGTGGTTTTGGTATTTCGGCATCCGATACTTCATGATATTGAAGTTTTTTCTTACCATGCAAAAATCCCGAAATAGAAACTCTCCGAATCCCAAAATAGAAACTCCCGGAATCCTGAAATAGAGACTCGCGAAATAATGTGACTTCGCATTTCGATATGTCGAGAGGCATGCTGATATTTGAATTAGGAACCACCATGCCTGTGCAAACTGATCAACAAACTCCCCCTTTGGCATTTTAAAGTTTGACATTAATGACAAAACCAAGTCCTGTGCAAACTATGCAAACTGCAATCCCTGCCAACAAACTCCCCAACTGCAATCCCTACCAACAAAATCCCCCTTTGGCATTGATGGAAAACTTTAAATCTCTTCTCCCCCTTTTGACATCTATGGCAAAGGAATCAACCATACTCCCCCTGAGAAAAGAAAATCACTTGCAAATATGTATCATTTCAGCAACAACTCCCCCTATCAATAATAGTCAATAAACCTATGTAGTCTGATTGTATAATGAAGCCCATGCAATCTTTGAGAATGAAATGAAATTATAGAGGGTAAACCCCCAACTGATCCCTGAGACTTTCAAATTTTATTTTAGGTAAAGGTTTAGTAAATACATCTGCAATATGATCCTTTGTGCCAACATATTCCACTTTAATAACTTTAGACATAACCTACTCTCTTAGAAAATGAAATTTAATGGGAATGTGCTTTGTTTTTAAATGCATAACAGGATTTTTAGAAATATTAATTACACTGGTGTTATCACAAAAGATAGGTATAGGTTCATTATAATGAATATGTATATCTTTTAGCATCTATTTCATCCATAGAACCTGAGTGCAACAAGTTGTAGTTGCAATGTATTCTTCTTCAGCAATAGACAGAGACAATGCTAATTGTTTTTTACTTGACCAACTTACAAGACATCCTCCAAGAAAAAATGTTGCTCCACTAGTACTCTTCCCGTCATCAACACAACTTGCCCAATCAACATCAGTGAAAGAAGATAAATCAAGCTGATTACCTGTAGGATACCATAAACCATACTTTGTTGTCCCCTTAAGATATATGAAAATTCTTTTGACTGCAAGTAGATGAGAAGTTTTTGGTGAAGCCTGAAACCTACCAACTTGACAAACTGCATGCATAATATCAGGTCTTGTAGTTGTAGCATAAATACTGTTTGATCAACATCTTTAGTATCATCAATCTTAAATTACAACCAGTAACCATGGGAGTGCCAACTGGTTTAGACTCTTCCATCTGAAATTTCTTAAGCATTTCATTGATATACTTGGTTTGAGAAATGGAAATACCTTTATTAATTGAGTAATTTGCAAGCCTAAGAAAAAATTCATTTCTCCTAGCATGGACATCTCAATCTCTTTCTGCATACTTTCAACAAACTGTTTACTGAGCCTATTATCATCACTACCAAAAATTATATCATCTACATATATCTCAACAATGATCAGGCTATCATTTCCGTATTTAATATATAGATTACAATCAGTGTTACCTTTCTTGAATCCTTGCTGCCTCAAGTAATTGTCAAGCCTGGAATACCAAGCCCTTGGTGCTTGTTTCATCCCATACACTGCCTTTTTCAAGCTGTAAACATATTGTTCTGCTTCTTGTACCTGAAAAACCATCTGGTTGTTCCATATATACTTCTTCCTCTAAATCACCATTCAAAAATGCAGACTTTACATCCATTTGGTAAAATTTAATGTGTTTAGAACTAGCATAAGCTAGAATCAGTCTAATGGATTCCATTCTTGCAACAGGAGCAAACTTTTCTCCATAATCTATTCCTTCTACTTGTGCATACCCTTTACAAACCAATCTAACCTTGTTTCTAGTTATTTTACCTGCTTCATCCAACTTATTTCTGAAAACCCATTTAGCCCCTATGACATTCTTAGTCAAAGGTCTAGGAACCAATTCCCATGTCTTATTCTTTTCTATTTGACTAATTTCTTCATTCATTGCTTTCATCCAGTACTCATCTTTAATTGTTTCTTCAATATTTTTGGGTTCAATTAGAGAAAGTAAAGATACATGTTCATGAGTTGAGGTGGATTCTTGCCTTCTGCTTCTTGTTCCAACACCTGCATTTATGTCACCAATTATCTGTTCTTCAGGGTGATTTTTATGTATTCTCTTGCTTGGAGTCTTTGATGGAGTCATGCTTTTGGATGGAGTTGTGCCCTATGTCGAAGTAGAAATTAATTGTTCACTATCAGCAGCCTTAGTTTCTTCTATTTCACTTACTTCATCATTCTTTTTATGCTTTTCATATATCTCATATATTTGATGATTTTTTTGTTTAGATTTACACTTCAAAAATGAGGACTCATCAAATTTCACATCTATGGCTTCAACTATTTTGTTCAATCTGAAGTTGTAACATTTATAAGCTTTCCTTGAACAGGTATACCCAACTAAAATACCTTCATCTGTTCTAGATTCCAACTTACCCAAATGCTTGTCAACTCTTTTGATATAACATTTATTGCAAAAAAATCTGAAATGTTTAACTCTAGTTGGTCTTCCTTTCCATAACTGATAGGGTGTCTTAAAATGATTTTTTCTTAGCAAGCTTCTATTCAAAATGTGAACAAAAGTATGAAAAACTTGAGGCCATAGTATATTACTTAGTTTAGATTCATTGAGCATAGTTCTAGCCATCTCCATAACAGTCCTATTTTTTCTTTCAATAACTCCATTTTGTTGAGGTGTTTCAGTAACAAAAAAATGTTTTCTTATCCCATTTTCATCACAGTATCTATTGAATTCTTTAGACACAAATTCCCCTCCATTATCYGATCTTAAACATTTAAMTTTCATGTCACATTCATTTTCATTTGACTCCTTGAAGATTTGAAAACAACTAAAAGTTTCAGATTTCTTTTTCAATAAAAACATCCATGTCATTCTAGTAAAATCATACACAAATAGTAGAAAATATCTTTCTCTTTTTAACCCTACTATTCTCATAGGTCCACAGACATTAGCATGTACTATTTCCAATGGTTTAGTTGTTGAATGTTCTTTGGCTTTGAATTTAACTCTAGTTTGCTTACCATGTTGACATTTCTTGCAGACAGAACTTGAAAGATCCTTTATGATAGGTAAATATCTTATTGCTTCCTTTTTATTCAACTGAATCAGATTTTCAAAGTTAATGTGTCCAAGTCTTTTGTGCCACAACCAACTTTCATCTTCACTCCCAAGATAACATTTTTCTTTTTCTTCATCTAGTATGTAAATGTTGYTTGARKTTCTTGTGGYTGTTCCAACTAGTTTATTTGATTTTATATCCCTGATTTGACATCCTTTTGAATCAAAAATCATAAAGAKACCTTTATCATAGGTTTGACTTACACTCAATAAGTTATGTTTCATTTCCTCAACCAATAAGACATTTTCAACCATTATTTTCTTGTTGTTTAGACATACAGTTCCTCTTCCAACTATCCTAGCTAATTGATCATTTCCAAAGGTGATTGTACCTTCTTTTCCTTCATCTAGTTCAAAAACGAGTTTTTTTCCACCTGTCATATGATTTGAACATCCACTATCCACAACCCATTTTACTTTATGTTCTGCTTGTAGAGCTATAGTGCACTTTTCAGTGTTCAAATTCACACTTTTCTTTTTCCAATATTTGGTTTTCAGATCTGTGTAAGTGGGTTCATTAAATTTATGAAAGCTCATACGACAATTTCTTGACACGTGCCCAAAGTTGTTACACTTGTAACACTCAATCTCATATCTTAAGGTGTCAAATCTATTGTAAGAGTAGTTTATATTTTTTTGACTAGTTTTACCATGTCCTCTTCCATATTCAAAATTAGACCTTTCATAATTGCTATGTGCATTTATATTTCTTGAAAAACTATTACAAAATGAATCCTTATGTCCATACTTATAACAAAAGAAACAGTGGGCTTCAAGCCTATTTTGATGTCTGCCATAACTTCTTGTATGCATTGTTGAACCCTAATTTTCTTCTTGCCTTTCTGATTCCATCTTCTTGCTTGTAATTTTCTCATGATTATCCTCTATACCTGATTTCTCAACACTTGAACAAGAACATCCATTAGTTATTGCAGATTTATAACCAATTCCAATCTTATCATATGTTGATATTTCACTACAAATAATTTGATCTAACACTTGAGAACTATGATTCATGTTATTTTCTTGTACTTTATTTCTTAATGAGACTACTTCCATTCTTAAACCTTAATTTTCCTTATCCTTTTCTACAAGCATTTTAGTTAGAGCTTCTTCAGTCACTCTAGCCTCTTCTATTTTAAGTGTTAAGTCAACTACCATGATTTCAGTGCTCTCAATCAAACCATTTGATTTCTGTAATTTAAATTCTAGATTCTCAATTTCTCTTTTAAAATGTTTGCATTCCCTTCTCACTTTTCTTAACTCACTTAAAGCACTTACCAGTTCATCTTCCAGATCAACTTCACCTTCTTCTTCTTCACCAGACTGATCATTCTGTTTTTCCATAGCCATAAAAAGTTGTACATATGAACTATCATCGCTCTCACTAGATTATGAAATATCACTGCCATCTTTTATACACAGGCTTTTCTTTTTATAAGTTTTTCTTTGAAAAAACTTCTTATGTATATTCTTCAACTCCTTAGTTTTTCTATCACTGTCTTCTTCATTGTTAGTATGCTTATTGTAAGGACACTTAGATGCAAAATTTCCTATTCTACCACAACCAAAGCATTTCAGAGAAATCTTACCTTTATACTTGCCAATACCTCTTTTCAGATTTTTAACAAAATTTGCTTCTTCCACATCACCTTCTGACTTCTCATGACTGTTGATTTCTGCTTCAACCTTTTTCGTATTTTTCTTTGCTACCTTGAAAGCTGCTTCTTTCCTAAAAAAATTCTCACCAGCACTTCTCATCTCATATGTTGTTAGTATTCCATGTAATTCATCCATTTCTAAAGTATCAAGATCTGTTCTTTATTCTAATGTAGATATATTTGAATCAAATCTTGTAGGAAGTGATATAAGTACCTTTTTCACAATAATATTATTATTAACTGTTTCTCCTAGACCTCTCATGGTATTAACAACTTCATCAATACGAAGAAAGTAGGTAGCTATATCTTCATATTCTTCCATTTTTAGGCTTTCAAATTGACTTCTATATGATTTT
>JZKD02S1717566.1:416428-444495 GCA_000966675.3 Picea glauca
TTACCTGTAGCATCTATTGGAATGGTTGCTGGGACTTTATATTCATTTAGTATAGCCTGCCAGATATCTACTCCTTGAGTTTGTAAAAACAACTTCATCCTGATACTCCAAAAAGAATAATTATGACCATCAAACAAAGTCAATCCATGTTTTGTAAATTCTGACTTCTTATCCATTATGAATGATCAAACTTCCAGTGGTTAAACTGATATCTTGAAGTAACCTGCTCTCATACCAATTGTTGTACATGATAAGTCAACTGAGAGGGGGGGCGGAGTGAATCAATTGTATAAAATTTATTTCATTTTATAAGAAGATTACTTATTAATCATTAGATCGTACCTTTAACATTTAAATTGCAATAATACATTTAACCAATAAATATACAATCACATAAATGAAATAGTGACACAGTGATTTTTCATGAAGAAACCCAAAAGGGAAAAACCTCTCCTTCTTATGAATGAAAGGCAAGATCCAACTCCTCTTTACATTCTTATTTTATCTAAGCTACAACCATGATGAGGCTGCTACCTCTGTTTCTTCAGCTCCTACTGAATGGAAGCTACAACTCCCAGATGTACAAGCACCAACTTGTACAGGAGACTTTTACAGTCTCCCCTTGCTCCTCCCTACCACCCTGGAATCCTTCTCTGTCACTAAGAACCTGCAAACCAAATCTTTATCTTCTTTGGCAAAGGATTTATCATTCAAGTCCTCTTTGTTTATGTAATCATATCAAAATCCATTCTTCTCCCCTTGATCTCTACTATATCTTCATCATTTCTTCTCACTATTCCTGTATGATTTTATTTCAATTTTATATTCATTTACAGAAATGAATTTTACCTTAGAGCTACGGCTGTACCTTTAATTCCATACCCACCAACCTTCATCTCACCAAAATTCACTTATATCTACCCTATACATTCAAAGCGTACACTCAAACCCTCAGGCTTCGAAGATTCAGTTATAATAACTGAATAACTACCTTACAGTGATTATTATTGGTCAAGGCCTCAAGAAGAATAGTAGCCACACGATCATTTTAAATATTTAACCAACACCATTCGATGATCATACATTTATTTTGTCTCAACATAGAATAACCCTCGAGCGCTTTGGCAAGACACTTGTGCTTAAACCCTATGTCCATTATCTATGACCATGGGCTTAACTAAAATGCGTTTCACATTTCAGCATTTTGGCATTTCTCATTTCATCATTTCGGCATTCCAGTGATGAAGAGTCTCGACTCTTGACTCCTCCAACTCCCAGTATCCGAAACTCGGAAATGGAGTCTTTGTTGATGTGTCTGTTTTGAGATTTCGGCATTCCACATTTTGCAACTTGGGGACTCCTGTGATGAAGAGTCTTGGCTCTTGACTCCTCCAACTTCCAGTATCTAAAACTTTGAAATGGAGTGGTTTCACATTTTTTCGATTTCATCATTCTTGTCATGAGTTGCTTCCTTGACTCCTCAAACTCCCGGTATCCGAAACTCTGAAATGGAGTCAGATCAATGTATTTCGGCGTTCTGACATTTCAACATTCCTGTGGTGAAGTGTTTTGACACTTCCAAGTCACGAACCCTAAAATGATCTGACGGCTTCACATTTGATCTGGTGGACATAGATCGGATGGTTCTCGTTAACTTATCGAAGACAGATCAACGGTCATATACAACTCTTATATTACTCCTCCAATGCTTAATCCAACGGATATGACTTAAACATTCATCGAGATGGATGGTTGTCGTGGTTTTGGTATTTCAGCATCTAGGACTTCATGATATTGAAGTTTTTTCTTACCATGAAAAAATCATGAAATAGAAAATCACGAAATCCAGAAATAGAAACTCCCAAGATCCCGAAATAGAAACTCCCAGAATCTTGAAATAGAGACTCCCGGAATCATGTGACTTCGCATTTCGGTATGTCGAGAGGCATGTTGATCTCCGAATTAGGAACCACCGTCCCTGTGCAAAGTGATCAACAAACTCCCCCTTTGGGATTTTAAAGTTTGACATTAATGATGAAACCAAGTCCTGTGCAAACTACAAACCTTGCCAACATACTCCCCAACTGCAATCCCTACCAACAAAATATATCATGCAACTTAAAAAAATTATATTATTATAGAGTAAGTGATATTTCATTTGAAGTATTTTATATGATAGTTTTTATAAAGAATTTTTAGGGAATTGGACATCCATACAAACTAACAACATCATTATACTTATTAAATMTCCATCTAAATAAAATCTACAACATAGAGTATATTTAAAATAACAAGATAATGATTATAACATGATCATCGTCTATAATTAAAACAAGTCAAATATATCAATATTAGATAAGTATCATGTCAAACAAATTATATCTTTAATACTAATAAGAGCGTCATCATATATAACTACAACAAGTGAAAGTCAAATATGACAATATATCAATAACATGTCAGAATGATACATGGCCAATAGTCGATGCAAGTTAAGATGATATATGTCCAAATGATATAAGTCAAAAAGATAAATTTCAAAATGATAAAACTCAATAATATGGTATTGTAGGTGAAAATGATACATATGATAGTAAACATGAAAATAGGCATCATAATGATATATCAACAATGATCAATGTCACTGGCTACTACCAACAACTAGGTCATCATCATTATCTTGATCATCATCAATGTGGTCATCATCATCATCATTCACAGTGTCTTCTTCATCTTCCTGATCATCACAATATTTTGTGTCTATATCAGACACATTATAAATGGATCTATCTCATGAGGATCAACTGGATCTTCTAGAAGACCTGTGTTGTGCAAAAAGAACATTCAAAATGAAAATTTATTATTTATTTCATGCAATATGTAATTTTTGTGTTATATTTCTAATATTACAACATATGAAACAAAATTATAATCATATTACATCATATCAAAGTGCACATACCATAATAAAATTTCAAATAAGTTACAAATAATAAGTCATTCCATTGTTGTAAAACATGCAACAATTCCAATAAACGTTAGTAAAGATCGTAAAAAAATTCGTTATACATTTTAACTATCAATTGTAAATTCTATTATATAATCGTAAGTGCCAACCCTCTCCATTTTGTGATATATATGATTATGTTTTCCTATAAAAATGCTTTGAGATTTAATTGGTCTATATATCATTTTCTCTTATATTTCACAAATGAATATTTTTCTAGGACATTTTGTCCCATTGTAATATGCTTCAAAGGTCCTTTCAGAATTAACTAGTTTATATGTAATTTTGAAGATGCTCTCGGTACTCACTCAACTAGACCACATCCAAATTTCAATCCTTCCAAAGAAAAAATTCAATACATCAATCCCTAAAGGGTTTAAAATTATGAAAAAAATATAATAGCAGGTGTCAAGGTGTATTGCCTTGCCTTGAGATTCCATTCCATGGCTTGCCATGCCTTGTAGTGCCATGCCTTGCATTTCCTTTCCTTGCCATGCATTTCCTTTCCTTACCATGCCATGCCATGTCTTTCCTTTCCATGCCTTTCCTTGCCATGTCATGCCATTTCATGCCTTGCCTTTGCATGCCTTTCCATGCCATCCCTTACCTTGTCATAACATGCATTTCCTTCCCTTGACATGCCATGCATTGTGTTGCCTTTCCATGCCATGCCATGCCATGCCTCTCCTTTTGCATCCCTTGTCTTTCAATGCCTTTCCATGACATGCTTGTCATTCCATGCCATGCCATGGCATGACTTGCTATCGTATGGTATGCCTTTCCTTTCCATGCCTCTCCATACCATGCCTTGCATTCACTTTCCATGCCTTGTCTTTCCATACCATGCCTTTACATATCATGCATTTCCTTGTCAATCCATGCCATGTCATGACTTTCCATGCCATACCATGCATTTCCTTATCTTTATATGTCATGTATTTTCTTTCCTTGCCATGCCATTCCATGCCTTTCCTTTGCATGCCTTTGATTGTGTCATCATGGTTGGTTTCAATAAATCCAGTCGAGCAAGCTCAAAAGATAAGAATATTATTGAACAAAATCTACAATATGTTGGAAAAATCCAAGAAATTATTGACTTGGATTACTGCTCTTTTAAATGTTGTACTTTTAAGTGTATATGTGTTATCAGATTTATCGTTAAATGCGGACATAAATAGATCTCCCTAGATCCACATAGATCTAGAACAAAACAAAATAGGACATGATGCTTTCCCTAAGCTCTAACCATTGAATTTACTACTTAACAAGATATGGGCAACATACCATTTAAATATCACTTCCTCTTGCCACTATCATCCTAGATCCACTCCGGTGCTCCTGTGATATTGAATCTACAAGGAAACACAAGCCAACCAAAGTGAAAGAAATATAACATACGTAAAGAGAACCTATGCATGTGATCAAGGAATCATACAATAAAACAAGAATGGTTTTATGGGAAAGAAACATATCACTATATTATATTAAATGAAAGTGGAGATTACAACCAAAGGCCTTGATGTCATAAGCTCCCCTCTCTATGACCCTTTTCTCCAACACACACACTTGCTCCAAGCTTGAATGCAGAATATAAACAATGACTTGATAAACTGAAATGAAGCCTTCAAGAATGACTCAATGCAGAATTCTTCATACAATCAACCTTAGCTATCTTTCTTAATGCTTCATGATTAACTTGCTTAACCTTTTACATGAGAAATCCCTCTTTATATAGGGGAAAGAGAGATGGTTAGAGAGGATTAGGATGATCCCACCAAATCAGAGAAGCGAGTAGGATCCCAACCATACAATTTCCACCTCATCTTCTAGAAGATCCCCTTCTAGAACTTTCATGAAACTTAAACTTTTCTTATCCTTATGACATCGTCGCACCTTGGCTATAGAGTAGCCTGCAGAGTCGTCGAATCCCAGCTTGAGAGCAAGGGGTGATGATTAGGCATCATCACAATCTGTGTATAGTGTTTCCTACGATGATCTATTTTAATAGGGTTTCTAGTAAGAGAAATCCAATTTCTTTCTTCATGGAGAAAGGATCTTTTTATCATTTATAGGGAACATGGACACATGCCATAAATGATCATTGTGGTTACAAAAATAATGTGTAACAAGATGGTATGAATCATTTGAGAGGACATGAAGACATGATACCCATAGTTGATTGTTTTCTATAGATTCATCGAGGTTCCTACCGGAGGATAAGGAGCCTTATGTTCTACCAATTCATTGTGAGTAGGTATTTATTTAACTCAAATAAGAAGCAATCATGATCATTAATATATTGATTCATAGTTTTTTTCAATAATGTATGTGTTTATTAATAAATAAAAGTGTTATAAGATATTTGTAATATGTGTATGTCGTTCATGTGCAGGTATTTTTCTATGAAACTATTTTGGAACTAAAATGGATATTTGTCATACATTGTGATCCAAGATTAAGGCATGTATTTGACGATGCCTTAGTGGATATTGAGGAAAACAATGATGTCCAACAAAATGAGAGAGATGGATTAGAGAACATCGAAGAAATTAACATCCATGATGATGTTGAAGATGGTTATGTTCAAGCACAAGAAAACAACAATCCAGAGTTAGATGATTTTATGGAAGACAACAATATGGATGGTACAGAAAATGATGATCCAAATTATACATCTGGTAACAATATATTGTCAGTGTTTCATGGAAAATTGCACAGGAGATATAGCTAAAGCAATTACACACAAATCTTATCAAGAAAGGAAGATAGATTCAATATGGAAGAATGAGAAAATATATTCACAATACTCCAATGAGCTGATGATTAATACATAGATCATGATAAATATGATCCAATGAATGAGTGGAACACACTCATATATAGGACAAAGCATTCCATAATTAATAAAAGCAATCAAGCAATCAGATTTCCTTAGGAATGCATGCATGCATAATAGTGATGGTAAAAATAGAAAGTCTAAAATAGAACTAGTCAGTTAACTCCCACTGAACTAGTGTGTCGAAAATAGAAATTTTTCCAACACCCCCCCTAAACATCACTATGGAATAAAAAATGAGTCTCGGCTACTAGGCCATTTTAGATACTCGTGTACAATGCAACTAATGAACACTAAATAAAAACCATGTGGGAACAAAAACCCCATTCAAAATATAATGTATCAAAAGAAGAAAATGACAGCTGCTAGGCAATTGTGTTCTTCACTGCAAAATGATCCCGCAAATTTTGAAACTTCTGCTCACTAAAAGTCTTCATGAAGATGTAGAAATATTTATGGATCTGATCAAGTCCTTTGGCAACCTGTTAGGCCTTGTACCTCTTGATCCCGTGGATCCATCTACACCTGAAAATATTCATTTCTGGTGGACATGGAACTAGATTTCAAGTTTGGTTCTGTAGGCATGAGTCATACTCCTTATGCATGGCTTCTTTCCATAATGGATTTCCTACAACCCTATTGTAGTTCTATGGATCACTAGATTGAACCATATAGAAATGCATGGGTATCGTAGGTTTTGAACATGAAAATACATGAGAAGGCTCCTCATGTTGAGATCGAGTCATCCTCGAATCCAATGGATTCCCTGCAAGGTTGCCTATTGCCTGAAGTGTGGTCTGTGCCTTCTTGGGCATCTGCTAAATCTTTGGTGTTGGCTTCTTTTCTGGTTGTACTACTTTCTTATTTCCATGTATAGAATCTAAGTGTATGGAATCATCTCTGATGTCTGAAAATGATGGAAGAACAAGTGTATGTGCATGTTTCACTGGAGGTGAATGCAAAGTACTCTCTTTATGTGTAAGTAGAATATAGGATTCATCATCATAAAACTTAGTGAATTTTTACAACCTTGACTTGTGATCCACCTCACCAATTGTAATGATGGAATTGTCATGCATGTCAATTACTGAAATTGAATCTGATGTAAATTCAACCTTTTTACCTTTCTGAGTGATCTGATAAACTGAGAACAGATTCATTGAAATATTTGGAACATGTAGAACATTCTCAAAACTCCAATGTGGAGTTCCACTCTCCCTTGTCCTACTACTGATACTAGAGTATCATCCCCCATGAGAATAGGGATTCTTGAGCATGGACTCAAGGAAGAAAAAACTTCCTCTTTCACTTCCATATGATGGGATGCACCAGAATCTATAATCCATGAATCATATGAGGAATTAATTGCAACCAGAGCATGATGACTACCTTTGTTAGGAGCAGGATCTTCTTCCTTTCGCTTCTTGACTCCCTTTGGAATGAAGTTTCCAAGGTTGTTCTGCTGAAGTGTCTATGCCATAAGATCAATATGTTTCTTCATGCATGTGGATTCTTCATGATTTGGTTTATTGCAGTAAGTGCACTGATTTCCATTCTTCTTCTTGGAATCTGAAGAGTCTTTAGAACCTAAAGAATCATTAAAGGGTTTGGAATATCCCTCCTTCCCATTCTGTTTGGATGACCCTTTTCCATCATGCATGCTGAGTGAATTTGCTTTGGGATCTTTCATGAGGCCCATTTGTATGATTTTTTTCTGCTATTGTGTAAGAGACTCAATGAACTTAGCCAGCATAGGAATTTTTCAATTTGTTCCAAAAATACATCTGCCAGAATGGAAATTGGAGACATATACAACGTATTTTGGTCCTATCTTGGCCAAGATTGTTAGAATAAGTTCTTTCTCTTGTGTAGACTTATCAATACCACATTCACCCAATCTCAATAGCAAAGATTTAAATTTAGTAAATAAATCTTGTATATTATCAAAAATTTTAGGGTCTAAGGTATTTAACTCTACCTCAAGCATATGACCTCGCATCTCATCCTACTTTCCAAAGAGTCCTTCCAAGGTGGTCTAGATCTCATTTGGATCCTCGCATGCAACAACATGAAACCATAAATTAGTGGAGATTAACTCAAAAAGTAGTCCTGAGGCCTCATCCTTACGGTTTGCCTATCTCATCTTCTCAATCGTTGATGTAGGTTTTGTTTTTGTCGCCATCGTCAAATTATATAGTCCTTTTATTTTGAGTTGGAATGTTGCCTTGGGATTCCAATCAAAATAATTGTATGGTCTAAGGATTACCACCAAGTTTGATTGTACAATAGTTTTCATATCCATCTCTCCCACTGTTTCTAAAAACCCCTAAAAATTTACTCTCAATCTGCAAGTGAAAAATTAAGAAATCATGACAAAAAGGGAACTTTAAGTGAAAATTTGCAATAGTTTCAAGAGATGATCTTGCGGCTTAATTTCTGAGCAAACGGTGAGGAATATCTCCAAATGGTTGAAAACCCACTTCCAAAATGGGTAGATTTACTTTCTATGTGGTCCGTTTCCTCAAAAACTTAATATTTTGGGAGAAATAATTGTTGAAAGGTATGGCCACGGATTCATATCAATTCCAGGCAGCTATCTTGAGGCTTACATTCTGAGAAAATGGTGAAGCATTTTGCCAAATGGTTGAAAACCCACTTCCAAAATGGGTCGATTTACTTTCCAAGAGGGTTGTTTCCTCAAAACAGTAATACTTTTGGGGAAATAAATGTATAAAGGTATGACCATGGATTTATCTCGTTGAAACTTCGATTTTCCTTATTCTTTGGCTTCTCTAGGTTTCTCCAAGAAGCATAGCTCTGATACCATGTCAATGTTTCATGGAAACCTGCACATGACATCTAGCTAAAGCAAGTAAAAATAAATCTTATCAATAAAGGAAGATAGATTCAATATGGAAGAATGAGAAAATATATTCACAATACTCCAATGAGCTAATGATTGATACATAGATCATGATCAATATGATCCAATGAATGAGTGGAAAACACTCATATATAAGGAAAAGAATTCCATAATTAAGAAAATAAATCAAGCAGTTAGCTTTCCTTAGGAATGCATGCATGCATAATAGTGATGGTAAAAGTAGAAAGTCTAAAATATAACTAGTCAGTTAACTCCCACTAAACTAGTGTGTCGAAAATATAAATTTATCCAACATATAGATGGTCTACATTCACATTTCAATGACGATGAAGATGATGCAGATCAAGAAGAGGATGATGATAATATTAAATAGTTGAAAGAACATATGAACATTGACAATGATAAACTAAATGACATTGTTGCAGACAATAATGCTAATGACCAAGACTTCTAAATTTTTAGAATTATTTTGTAATCTAGTTTTTTAAATGTTGATTCTTATGGCCCAAACTTTCATGAAATGATTCAGTATTATTTTCAACGATACAAATTACCTTTTCTATGAATTGTTGGATAAAAAATTAGGATTACTTATATAAGAGTTAGCATGGTTAGTGGTGATTTATTGGCAATTGTTAAAAAATATAATTAAATGTATCATATATGTAAATCAATGTAAATCTAGACAATTAGGCTAATTAATGTATCCAAAGTTTATTCATTAATTTATATTTTAAAACAAATTGAAATATTTCACTAAGGATAAACCTAAGACCTTAACCTTTATACCATCTAACCCCTAACCCCTTGAAACATGGATGATATTGAAGATTATGTAGGGACATCAAACATCCTTGAGTCTTCAAACCCGCCCATACCATCAAGTGACATGTGCCTAGTGTAACCATGTCAAATTTCGACACATACAGGCAAAGTTTGGAGAAATTTCAACTTTGGCCTCATTCACTGGTAACCATGTAGAGTCAATTGATGTCATTAATCCCTTCACCGGATATAATCCCTAACCCATTAACAATTAAACCACTTGCATATTGGACCCTATAAAATTATTTTGGGTTGTCTCAACTTAATAGAATCATGGTTTATTAACCATCTCGAAGAATGCCTCAAGAAATAGACAAATACATCGAAATTGGCATCTTTATTAGGTCTAGTTGTAAACATGGGTATGTCGGGTTTGATATTTGTTGGCATGGATGGAGAGATTGGGTCATGATGAATATGATGATGATGACGATGGAAATGAAAACCATGATGATGAAAATCATGAAGAGAATGAAGTCCCTAAGTCTTAAAAACCTCCCATACCATCAAGTGATGCAGGAGCATCATAAGCAAGCCAACAAAGCCAGTGCATGCAAGTGGAGGACAACTGGGAATGCACCAGTTCACATTTTGAGAATGTTTTTGAATTTGAAAAGAGGAACTTTAATGTAATAGCTAGAGGGATGTAACTACCCTTAAATGTTTTGAGATTATAACACAGATCTTGAGCGTAGCTCTCATCTATTGGTTAAAGGAATTTAATGTAATAAATGTAAAGTAGTTGTAGTTTTTATTTCGATTAGATAGTTAGAGTTGTAGGAGGGAAAACTCTAGAAATCTCCCTCGTATGTATTGTATTGTAAGATTATTATTCTGAGGATAATTTGGAAGAGTTGTAGAACAAGATAATAGAAGAAAAAGGAGAGTAGAAGATTGTATAAGAAGATAATTGTTGCTATAGAACCCATGTACAAAAGCACTCGAATTAATATAAAGAAGCTTTGATCCAATTTCATGGTGTTGTGATGAATATTGTTTGCATCTATTGAATGGTATGTTTTTAGTTTTCTTATATTATCTGTTATGCATTTGTTTCAATGTTATGTGTATGTATGCTCATGATTTCATGTTGAATGTATGAAGTTCATGAGAGGAGGAGTATGAGTTTCAATTGTCTCTCATCCTGAGAATTCCTGCAAGGAGTGTAGTGAAAGTCAACAAGTAGTGCATTGACGAAGTTCTGAGATTCATCTCAGAAAGCTCAGGAGGGACACCATTGTTCTCATACCCATAGAATTGAAAGTACAACACAGAGCCATGCATGGTGTGCATAGGCCAAGTTGAAGTCTTAGACTTATCCAACCAAGGAGAAAGGTTGAAGAACTGTTGTTGCAGGAAGTGCACAGAGTTGGAGGTTAAATACCCAAAGGCTATCATGAATGCCACAAGGAGTGTGTGCAAGGATACTTTAGAAATCCTTGAGTTGCAGTAAGGTGTAATCTTAGAAGGGATAGAGACTTCGAGGGAGTTGAAGAAAAATAGAAGGTTGGAGTCGCCTTGCAGAAATTTAAGTTCTAGAGGAAAACATGCCAAGTCTTTGGGAATAAGTCTTTAAGAAGTCTGAACGGACGGTCAAAATTCTCAGAGGAAGAGTCACTGAAGTTCCATGGACCGTTGGATTTTACAGATCAATGCAAGGGTTAAGGCTGAGTGTCTTTTAGCATTCACAAGCTTAGGAGGAGTAGTGGCCGTCATATCTAGATCGACGAGAGTCATCGATCTTGTGCTTCAATTTTTTCGTTTCGAAATTCAGGGTGTGGAGAAGTTTGTGACTCAGAGTCGAGAGTTGTGTACTCCCGATTCATGAAGTATCAATAGAACCAAGACCGTTAGATCGTGGGGAGCTCAAAACTGTCAATTCGTGGTGGTAGGTATCCTGATTTCAGCTATCGAGCTAAGGGAGTTGTTTCATTACAAAATACCAATACGTGAAATCCCAAGGTGCTGAAATATTTAGCCCCAGGTTGTAATCGAGGGTCACATCAAGCAAATTCAAGGGAGGAGCTAAGAACCCATTAGCCTTTTTGGGGTTTCATGGATTTGAAGGAATCAGAGGATCTCACATTAGGATCATGAAGTCGTGAAACTCGAAATACCTTTTTGGCAAAGGCCGTGGTCATATTAGTTGGTCACGTGGGTAACAGTTTGCGTTTAGTGCTTGTTTTCACAAATGTAACTCCTAAGAAGGACCTGTGGAAACACTTGTGTGTTGAAGATTCCTATGGGGAATCAAAGAGTCAATCAGAATAAAAGGGGATATTAAGAATGATCCTTATACTATGAGGTCAGGCAGAACCTGCTAAGGTACGGGTGTTGCGTCATCAAAGCATGTGCCTAGTGTAAACATGTAAAATTACAACGCATACAATCACATTTTGAAGAAAATTCAACATTGGCCCCATTCACTACTCACTGTGCAATGTCATTGATGGCATTGGGGATGGGCATGTTGGAATTTCCAAGACATTTAAAGAGAGTTCTAACAAATATTCTATAAAATGGAATGACAAATGATGACAATGAACGTTGATCCAAACATGGATGATCTCGAACATTATGTGGCGAAATCAAACATACTTGATTCTTGAAACCCTTCCATACCTTCAAGGCATGTGTCTAATATAACCATGTCAAATTTCGAGATATACAGACACAAATTAAAGAAATTTCAATGTTGGCCCCATTCACTGCTCACTATGCAGGGTTGGTGCATGACATTTCTAGTGGGTGAATTGGAAGTTCCATGACATTTCAAGAGAGTACCAACAAAGATTCTATAGATGGAAATGATGACTGATGACAATGAGACATCCATTATATTTAATGTTGATGCAAATATGGTGATCTCAAATATTATGCAGGAATATCAAACATTCTTAAGTCTCGAAACCCTCCCATACTGTTAAGGCATGTGTCTAATCTAACCATGTCAAAGTTCAATGCATACAGACACAGATTGAAGAAATTTCAACGTTGGCCCCATTCACTGCTCACTATGTGGGTTCAGTGCATGAAATTTGTGATGGGTGTAGGGAATGACGAATCATGACAATGAGACATGCATGATGAATGTTCATGCAAGTGTGGATGATCTCAAAGATTATGTGGGGACATCAATATACATCCTTGAGTTTCAAAACCCAAGATGACATTTGTGATGGGTGTATTGGAAGTGCCATGACATTTCAAGAGAGTTACGACAAATATTATATAGATGGAAATGACGAATGATGGCAATGAGATGTTCATTATGAACATTTATGTAAACATGGATGATCTCAAAGATTATGTGGAGACATCAGACATCCTTGAGTCTTGAAACCCTCCCATACCATCAACGCATGTGTCTAGTCTAACCATGTCAAATTTTGATGCATACATGCACAAATTGAACAAATTTCAACATTGGCCCCATTCATTGCTCACTGTGAGGGGTCAGTGCATGACATTTGTGATGGGTGTATTGGAAGTTCCATGTCAAATTTCAAGATAGTTTCGACAATGATTCTATAGAAGGGAATGATGAATGATGACAATGAGATGGGCATGATGAACATTGATGCAACTGTGGATGATCTCAAATATGATGTGGGGGCATCAATATACATCCTTGAGTCTTGAAACCCTCTCATAGAATAAATTCATGTGTCTAGTCTAACCATGTCAAATTTCAATGCATACAAGCATTGCATATTGAAGAAATTTCAACGTTGTCCCCATTCACTACTCACTATGTGGGGTCGATGCATGGAATTTGTGGTGAGTGAATTGTAAGTTCCATGACATTTCAAGAGAGTTCCAACAAAGATTCTATAGATGGCAACAACAAATATTGACAATGAGATGTCCATTATGGACATTGATGCAAACATGGACGATCTCAAAGATTATGTGGCGACATTAGACATCCTTGAGTCTTGAAACCCTCCCATACCATCAAGGCATGTGTCTAGTCTAACCATGTCAAATTTTGACACATACATGCACAATTTGAAGAAATTTCAACATTGGCCCCATTCATTGCTCACTGTGCGAGGTCAATGCAAGATGACATTTGTGATGGGTGTATTGGAACTTCCATGACATTTCAAGAGATTTCTGACAAAGATTATGTATATGGAAATGAAGAATGATGACAATGAGACATCCATTATATTGAATTTTGATGCAAACATGGATGATCTCAAATATTATGCGGGGACATAAAAAATCCTTAAGTCTTGAAACCCTTCCATAGTGTCAAAGACTATGTGGGGACATCAATATACATCCTTGAGTCTTGAAACCCTCCCATACCATCAAGGTGTGTGTCTAGTCTAACCATGTCTAATTTCGACGCATAAAAGAACATATTGAATAAATTTCAATGTTGACCCTATTCACTTCTCACTATGTGGGGTCGGTGCATGACATTGGTGGTGGGTGAATTGGAAGTTCCATGACATTTCAAGAGAGTTCTAACAAAGATTCTATAGATGGAAATGATGAATGATGACAATGATACTTCCATTATGAACTTTGATGAAAACATGTATGATCTCAAAGATTATGTGGGGACATCAGACATCCTTGAGTCTTGAAACCCTCCCATACCATCAAGGCATGTGTCTAGTCTGACCATGTTGAATTTCGATGCATACATGCACAGTTAGAATAAATTTCAATCGTGGCCCCATTCACTTCTCACTATGCGAGGTCAATGAAAGATGACATTGGTGATGGGTGTATTGCAAGTACCGTGACATTTCAAGAGAGTTCTGACAAAGATTCTATACATGGAAATAATGAATGATGACAATGAGACATGCATTATATTAAACGTTGATGCAAAAATGGAAGATCTCAAATATTATGTGAGGAAATTAAACATCCTTCAATATTGAAATCCTCCCATACCATCAAGGCAACTGTCCAGTCTAACCATGTCAAATTTCGATGCATACAGGTCCAGATTAAGAAAATTTCAACGTTGGCCCCATTCACTGCTCACTATGCGGGTTCGATGGAAGAAATTTGTGATGGGTGTATTGGAAGTTCCATGTCAAATTTCAAGATAGTTCTGACAACAATTCTATAGAAGGAAATGACGAATGATGACAATGAGTTGTGCATGATGAACTTTGATGCAAATGTGGATGATCTCAAAGATTATGTGGGGACAAATTACATCCTTGAGTCTTGAAACCCTCCCATACCATAAATGAATGTGTCTAGTCTAGTGACCATGTTAAATTTTGATGCATACATGCACATATTAAAGAAATTTCAATGTTGGCCTCATTCACTTCTCACTATGTAGGGTCGGTGCATGACATTTGTGGTGGGTGAATTGGAAGTTGCATGAAATTTCAAGAGAGTTCCAACAAAGATTCTACAGATGGAAATGACGAATGATGACAATGAGACGTTCATTATGAACATTGATGCAAACATGGATGATCTCAAATATTATGTGGGGACATCAAACATACTTGAGTTTTGAAACCCTCCCACACCGTCAATGCATGTGTTTAGTCTAACCATGTCAAATTGTGATGCATGCAGGCACAAACTGAACAAATTTCAATGTTGGTCACATTCACTGCTCACTGTGAGGGGTCAGTGGAAGACAGTATTTTTGATGGGTGTATTGGAAGTTCCATGGAATTTCAAGAGATCAGTTCTGACAAACATTCTACATATAGCAATGACGGATGATGATAATGAGACATGGACGATATCAATGATTATGTGTAGGGTCGATGGATGTCATTAATCCCTTGACCATATATAATCCCTAATCATTTAACCATTAAAATATCTAACCCCTAAGACCCAAATCCATTATCCATTGATCCTTAATCCCTTAAATTGTAACCCCTAATCCCTTAACCCTTAATCCCTAGACCCAAAATCCCTAAATCACCTAATACCCAAAGCCGCTATCCACTTAACCCCCAAAGACTCAACAAAATTAATATTTATGCACATTAGTAGTTAAATTGGAAGCCAAACTAGAAGCTAAAAAGGAAGCTAATTTGGAAGCTAAACTGGAAGCTAAACTAGGAGCTAAATTGGAAGCTAAACTGGAAGCTAAACTAGGCTCTAATTGGGGTGCTAAACAAGGAGATAAATATGGAGCTAACTTAGGCACTAACTAGGGCATTAAATAGGGCACTATACTAGGTGCAAATAATGCCTAGTTGTGTTTCTCGGCACAAATAGCACCATAAATAGCACCCTACTGATAAATAACACCAAATTTAACCAAAAAGTGGAGGAAAATACATTAAAATATTTAGTCGAAGAAAAAAGAGAGCTAAAATGGGAGATCATCATAAGGATTTGTTGTAGTGTGCATTTGAGACTCAAGTGGGATCGACAGTCGATGAGGAAATGTTGTTAGTCGTCGCGATAACGGTGTATTGAACCACATTTTTCATTTGAGCCAACATAAAAAGGGGGAAGATCCCCCCAATAAAAATCATCGAGGTGGGATTTTTAGGGGCTCCCAAACCTGGCAGTGGTGAAGTGTCATCCATAGTGGCCCAGTGGAGAGGGATACTATCAACAAAGTATGATATTGGAGGTGGGACTTCTAAGAATGGAAATGGAAAATTCAAGCAACGGAGGATTAAATTCTGGAGCGATCTCCCCACTTCCAAGGTCCACAATGATTACCTCCTCTAGGTCTGGAGCATTGAATTCTAGAGGATCAATTTTTACGATCTCGGTCTGACTGGTCAATACGAAACTGCCAGACTGATCAAGTCAACGCCTTTGAGGGGGTGGTGGAGAATTATTCCTAACCTCTTCCTTGGGATGAAGGCCTTGAATTCTCCTCTATATTCGGGGTGGTAGGTTGGATAATTTTAGTGATTATCTCTCGGTGACAATCGACTCTCCTTACTAAAGTTGAACTACCTTCACCAAACACACTGCTACAAATCCCTAAAAGACAAGACAAACACAAACAACTTTGTCAATATTTTGACTCAAGTGGATTAGGTCTTGGGATTGGAATAACAACAAAGTGGGCTCAATCCCTTCTAGACGAAGTATCAGTTTTATCAAATCTCATGGGCCAATGTGTGAAGGTATGAGAAGAAATTATCCTGATCTCCACATATTAGGCTTATCCAGTGCAAGCATCCATGCTTCACGGGGCACCCTCTAGCAGTACTGAAGTGTATGATAGAAAATATGCCCTAGGTACTACGACAAACCCTCGTACTCTCCTTCTGATATACCTAGGATAAGCAATGAAGGTTACCATCTCGCAATCAGTTCCTAGTGGGAATAGTCAAAAGTAGTGATTGAATGTATGGGAAGGGTAACTAAGCTCGAAGCTCTTCCATAGGACTATCTACAAAAGGGCCAGTGTCACTTCAGAAAATCTCAAACTATGTATGAAGTCCCAGGGGAATGATGCCAAGAGGGTCAGTATCACTTCAGGAAGACTTCAATCAAGTTCAAAATTTGCAGAGGACTGACGCCAAATGATTCAGTGTCACTTCAGGAAAAACATCCAATATACAAGCTATTTGATACATTCGATCCAACTTTGGAAGGGAATCTCCTCAGCTATTCCTTACATGACCTCATGTTTAACTCTTGTGTTATAGGATCTTCTGGACTAACTTATACTAAAACTGGATTCTACACTCCCTATCTCAGATACTTATGTTTTTTAGTGGCCTTGGAGAATTTACTCTCTAACCTACACCAAGGCCCTAGCCTAAACTTGTTCATTCACCCTAGAAAAATGAAAGTTTCTAATCAATTTTAGTTATGAGTTCATTTTAATGGGTTGTTCTTTACTCAGAAAGGGTGTGGATGCAACTTTGGTGATGTTGAGACCGACTCCAAAAGTAACTACAATATAAGGACACAATGAAGTTTCTTCAAATTAAAATGGATGCAACTACGCTTTTGAAGAAAATATTTTTCTTTTCCAGATCAAAACAAAAAGTTTGATTGCATTATTTAGGACACCTTTAGATGCACCTTACAATTCTCTTTATGAAAACAAATGCACACAAGAATCCAAAACTTGTACTACTTGATTCTTTTATTTTTTAATGTTAGGCTACCACTACCAAAGTATGATGCAACTACTTGAATGCTAAGTAACTACCTCTTTTATTGCAAAAATATAAAAAAAGGGTTCAAGAAATGAGAAGCAAACAAACAAGTGTATTTTTTTATCTTTTTTGTTTACAAAATAAAAAAAACAAAGAAATGAATTTTTTTTCTTTTTGAAACAAGGCAGAAAGAAGGAAAAAAGACCAAAAGCATTCAACCAAGACACCACTGAAAATATAGTGAATCTGGATATGCAGACAAAGAAGGTTATTCTTCCAGTCTACCTAACAAACTCGATAGTAAAATAGTAAGCAAATATTTTAATCTTTTCCGTAAATCAAACATTCATAAATTAATAGAGAGAAAACAAATAGAGACTCAGGATAGTCCAAGTGACTGATCAAACCAAGCATTCAACCTAGAAAGGAAGAGAAATTTAAAAAAAAAAAATCAACTTCACACAGGTCTACGACTGTTACCAATGTAACTCGCAGATATCCACAGGATGTGGAGATGCAACACACAGATGTACGTGGGCTACAGAGATGAAAATCATAGATGGAAAGGTAATATCAGAAAATAAAAAGGGCCAATATAAAACATCGGGCTTCAGGACTTAGCAACAGGTCCTATGAGGCTAAAAGACTCTGTAAAAGACTCAAAAAATAACAGAGAAAATACAAAGAAAGAAAGCAAGACACCTCAACCAAATTGACCCAACTAGGAGAGTCCCCAGTGGAGTCACCAATTCTAATTAAGGGATTTCCCCTGTATGATCTTAGGTCTAAATCACCGCAGAGAAAGACCAAGTGGAAGAGACAACAATCTCCCCTTAATGACAAGCACACAAAAGCTAAAGAAAATAACTACTTTAACTAGGAGGAAATAGGGATAGAGAGGAGAAAAGAAAGTGAACCTTGTTCTCCCATTTGATGTCGATCCCTGCTCCAATTCGTTGAATAGCTCATGATCTTCTACAAGAACCAACCTGTAAGATAGACACAAAACAAGGGCTGCAATGAAGGTAGTTATGCAATCAAAAGCATGTGCATATTATATGTCATATTCAAAGTAAGCATAAATATAAACATACATTGAAGACAAAATATGAGGGAAAAAAAAAACTTTTATTGTCATCAAGTGGAAAAGGTAAGTTACAACCTTGTCCAACCTTTAGGCACTGTCTTGAAGCCAACTCTCTAGGTTCCTTGAGGAATCCTCAAGCATCAACTCAACCAATGTAATCTTCCTTCAATGACTCAGATAGGGATAAGGATACACCTTATAGCCATATAAAATGAGAAAGAAGCTATGGAAAAGGAGTTTCCAGACTAAAGGGGATGTTTCTTAGAGAATTATAGGGAAGGGAGGCTTGCTAGATGCTGGCAACATACATTTGCATAAGAGGAATTGACCTCTCCTTATCCCTCCATGGTTGTTTTATATCTTCCCAAAGAGGTTTGGGGAGTTGGATTCCATTATGTATAGCCAAGGGTCATTGGCAAATGCGTCTGGCTGAAAAACACACCTAAAAACATGAAATTGTTTTATTTGTCACAAATTTTGAGGGCCTCCACGGGTTGCAATGTGGAAAGTCATGAATGTTTGTGTGTCGCACTAGGAAAACCCGCATATATGCTCTTAGGGCATGTTTTTAAATGGTTTTTGAGAGGTCTTTTTGGAGAAACGTTTAGTAAGCATTGGGAAATGGTTGGGCCATGGAACAAATTCATAGGTGTGGGATTTTGTGCTATAACAGTTAGATTATTAGATTTGTGTGCTAGCTAATTATTAATGATGTTTATATGTGGTAGAGGTATATATAATTAGATGATGTTACTAAATTTAAATGTGTATTTTAGATTATGTTTATGTTTGTTAGATGATTATCATCATGATGTTTTTTTCTTATAAAATGATCTTTATTATAGATTATGTATTGGTGAACTTATATCAAAATTTTATATATGAAACATAAAGACTTAATTTAAATAAAAAATGCAAAAATATTTTTATAAATTACAAGGTTCAATATGGTTAAAACTATAATCATAAAATTACCATAAACATTTTTATATTGCATAGATAGTTCATACAGATTCATTCTAACTAAATTATTTTTCAAAAAACAAATTACATATGAAAAAATGTTATTTTCCATTTAACTATTTACTCTCTTTTAATAGACTCTTCTAGACTAAAAATTGTTATTATAAAAAGTTATGATCTCCAGTGATAAGCATTCTATTGGCCCTAAAATTTTATGGATGCAAATCTTCCTATTGTTATTTTTGTCATTACAAAACTTTATATGGAGAAAGTAGAATTTCATATCCCATTAAAAATTCAATTGCTTTGACATTTTTCAGGATTTCACAATTTGAAATACATAGTTTTAAGTGTAAAAAACTTTGTGAATATTTATAATTATATAAAATTCCAACAATAAAATGTTTGGAGAAATTTTTCTAAAAACATGTTGTTACAACTTTATCATGAACATAATTCTTAAAATTTTATATTAAACATGAACTGACATATAAACATCTTCAAATAACAATATAAAATTCTATTTCAATCAATCGTTCCATGCAATCACAAATAATTTGAAAGACAAACACATTACACATCAAACTCATTGTTAACCAACTAAAATTGTTCAAATATTTGTTATAATTAACTTTTCATTTACTCTGTCACAAGATGATTAAAAAAAAATATAATTACCAAAATAAAGATAACAAAAAGATACAACAACGGTATAAATGATGAAATAAAACATGTACATATCCCTCTTCATTGTCATCACCCCGTTCGTCTTCCTCGCATGGCATGATAACAATGTTGTTCTCAAAAATATGTTTTGACCTAGCATTGTGTCTTAATATGAACCACCAATCCCTATCCAACAAATCTGAGTTAAAAAACGCTTGGTTGCAGTGTTTTGAGAAAACATTAGACTCAACTTCATTCTACGTCTTTCTAGATTTGATACATATCAGCCCACTATCACGATCTTCCCTTACATTATTCCGATCAAAGGTGTCCCGCCACTTGCACTGAAAAATAACACATTGGAAACAAGAGAAGTCCACTCGAATGATCTGTTGTATCTTTCGAACGTAACCTACCTGATGACTCTATGTTTTGCCTATTTTTTTAATTTCCCAAAACCCTTTTTGCAAATGGAAGTCATATAGTCTATGCATTTATTAGCTCTTTTTTTAAGGTGTTATTAGGTTTTTTACATCAATTTTCCATGGGACAACATAAGGTATGTGTAATCCTCACTCGTGATGATTTTTATGATGATTTATTTTTAATTGAGTACGTGCAATTGATTAATATTTTTTTTTTCCTTGAAACAGGTCAAAAATGTGATATGTCCTTCCATCCAACCCTCCATCCAGCCCTCCATACATCCTTCCATCCAACCATCGATCCGGCCCTTAGAGCGCAGTGAAGTTGGTGGTTGGAATATTGGTAGGCTCTCTTTGGCGAATTCAACACATGGGTTTTTCTCATGCTCAAGCCCTCCAACTATGGAACTCAACACATTCAAATTTGAGCAGTTGAGCCAACTTCTATTTTGAGCACACAGAGTTGTTGGAGAGATGTTGTTTGTTGATAGGTTTTAATGAATTTCTATTTTAGAGAGAGCATAGACCCTTTCAGTGGTCGACCTCTTAGCTACATTATAAACTCTATAAATACTAGAGTCTTTCGGGACGAACAAGACACAATTTTATATACAGTCATTATCTTGGATTTATCTGTAAAACTTTGTTTTGATGATTAATATTAATGCTATGCTAAATATGTGACTGTGTTTTACATTGGAGTAGTGCTAGGACTGTCTGGGGCGCCCACCAGTGGTCTGGGTAGCTTTTTCATATCATTGTATATTTACATTTTTGCATTTTACTATCATTACTTGCTAATTTTGGGTTTCTTGTTAAAAATGCATTGTTGTGTATATCTTTGTGTATAACTTGCAGACCACTCTCTAAAATTGTATGTGTGTTACATGATACTTACAGTTGTCTATATCTACTTGTCTATATTTTGAAACCTAACATCTTGTTATGTAGTTTGTAGTTTATTAATGGGTATATGTTTATATCTATTTAACTATGCAATCATATATTTCTTCTTTGTTTCATAAGATGTAAATTACTTCACAGTTTGGTTATTTAGGCAGTGTCTTTCTTAACTATATCCACTTTTTTAAATTATGAAGGTCAATTACTTCTTGTAGATATACATGACTTGTTTTCTTTATTTCCAGCATTAGAGTGATAGGATAGGAGTTGATTTCAAATTCATTTATACTAGATTTATAAGTTGCATCAATTCCAAAAATATGCATTGATAACCTCATAATGGAAAAGCTCTCCATAGATTGTCTTATTCATACTCTGCATTTCTCTTTAGAAGTTAGCATCAAATTAATTCCATTCCAATTGTCAATAGTGATTAGATTCCATCGTGATGTAATTCACCATCGTAGACATAACCATCACATTTGAATACTTTCACAATGCTCTTACTTTCAGTTAGGTAGATTAGTGTAAAGATAAGGTTTATTTCATGCAAGATAAAAGTAATTATGAGTTTTGAAGACATCCTTGAAGAATAGAGTTCACTTTGAAGAATTGATTTTGAAAGATTGCTTACTTATCCACAAAATGCTTGTTCATTAAGAGATTTTCTTATTTAGATGAATTGTTCATAGTCATAGATTGCTTCTAAAAAGCCGATTCACTTAGATTAATAAGATTATTGTTTTAAATATTTCTCTGTACATCTAAATTCAAGTATATTGTTCAGATGGATTGTAGCTTATTTAGATTATTTTAAATCATCTTTCAAAGTAGAACTATAAATTGAAAAAGAGTGTTGATCTCTAGGGTAAACCATCCTCTTGGCTAGTTAATCTTTCTGTTAGCTTTTCTTTCTTCCTTGACTCATACTATGTTACAACTCTAAGTCTAACTACCTTGGTTGAAAATTCAATTGAGGGAAATTAGTACATATAGCTTAGCCATCATTTTTGGCATCGTTGTCAGGGAGTTGTTCAAAGGTAGAAAACAAATAGGAAGTAGATAATTTCTGAACATTAGTACTAGTTTGGTGGCGAGGGAACTTTAAGACGAGAGGTAAGAACTTGTGCATCTGTTATAGCATCTCCCCCCAGACCAAATGGTATTTTTCCTTTCTGTACCTCTTTCATGAACAAAACTAAGGACCCAAAGGGTAGATATATCAAAACCAATCCAAAATTTTCTATCAAATTTCCTTCTAAACTTTTTGGAGGAAGGAATACTCCATTCATAAACTCCGGAGAATGGTATCGTAAAGTTCAAGTATGGGATAGCTCAATCCAAAAAGATAAAAAAGTTTCAGAAGAAACCAAAACTGGGGAAACCATAGAGAAGAAAATTGAGAAATCAACAATAGTATGGCAGGAGACAAGACCACTCTAACCTTCATCATAGCCAGCCAACTCAACTTTTTCCTTTTTACCACCATCATGGGATTCTAACTTTGAGTATATCATTGAACCTGAACAGGTGAATTCCCTCTTTGGAGTTTCAGCAAATATAGTTGTGTCCCAAGTTGAAACAACAAATTTGGAACCAATAGTTTCAACGGGCTCAAGCAAAGTCCTGAACATCCAAATAATAGATAAAGATTCCTATCGAAGGAATATCCTTCCTGAAAAAGAACCTTGGGACACTTTTTTATCTTCAAGGATAAAACCATTAAGGTATTCTCTCTTTGGAAATTATATCAGTATGGATGATCAGGAGGATCACAACCATGTGAGAGATGATGAAAGAGAAGAAGTAGGAAACCAGACATAAACCACTTTTGGGTTTCCAATTTTGGATACCACACAAAATGTTAACATGAAGAACATTGCACTCTCTACACTACCCATATTTTATGGTAAGAGTAGTGAGGACCCTGATAGCTTCCTATTTTAGTTTGACATCTTGTGAAGAAGTTATAACTACTTGCTCGATGCTCAAAAATTAAAAATTTTTCCTGCCACTCTCAAGGATTTTTGACTTAGATGGTTCATGGATTATGAGAGTCTAGTATTAGATCTTGGGAAGATATGAAGACCATATTCCTTAAGAAATACCAATACTATTGAAAATATAAAGATTCTCATAATGGTATTTTTAAAATTCAACAATTAGAAGATGAGACTCTCGAGGATTACATGGAATGATTTGCTTATACTTCACAAAAATCGAAATATCATGACCTTCCAGACGATGCAATTAGAACTCTTTTTCCTAAAGGAATTTTGGAAGAATATCTGGAAACACTTAACTTGATGGCATCATGAGACAACTCCCATAAACCATTCACTAAAATTTGTGAGATGTATAGAAACTACTCGAGAAGTAGGGCCAAAAATGGAAAGGGTGTTCGGGATCCCGATAGTAGAAACTCAAAAGGAGTTAGTTATGGTGGAATTACAACGGTAGAAATAGGAAACCTGTTGGAGAACTTTAAAACTGATATTTTAAGTACAATAGGTTCCCAATTGAACACTTTAAATATTAATAAGAAACATGAGGAAGAGAATGAATCAATTTTCATATTTTGTCCAAGGTAGAGGAGGAAGCATTCCTCAAGGGAATTCCCATTACACAACATTTTAGTTTTTGGTTTCTATACTGAAGATCATCCAACTAGAAAGTTTCCATCACTGCCTAGTTTATTAGCCATTTATAAAAATGGGGATCCTGTGGAATCTTCTTATGCACCTAGAAGGCCATGGCGGCCTAGGATTCATCCTACGTACCAGGATCTACCACCTCAAGCTTCACCTTATTACCAACAACCACAATAGTGGAACCCACCAAATTGGTAAAGCTAGTCTCCACAATATGTTTCACACCATCCTTGGTTACAAGGATGGAGAGGGGGACATACCCAAGGAAACACTCATATTCCACATGTTTCTATGCCCACTCATCCTTACCCACAGTTTCCACCAAACATTCAACAAATTTTTCAAGGTTTTGTCCCCCCACCTTTACCTCCTATTCCAGAACAACCCCAACAATTTCAAAATACAAATTCCCCAAGACCAACATTATTACCAGCACAACTAGTGCCCAACCCGAATAATAAACCAACTCAACCTCTTCACAATGTTGAGCTGCAAAATTTCCTGACATATGTTATTTCTCCTATTCCATTACATGAGATTCAACTAAGGTCGGGGAAAGTTCTAGATAAACATAATCCTTTTGTAGTCATCTGGAAAGAAGAAGAAGATGAAAATCCTTACCAACCCATGGATGAAACTAAGTGGCAAGATGTTATTATTCCGAAAGAACATGAACAAAATCTTTCCCAAATTGAATCTTCAGAGATTAAAAATTCCCTTCCCTATCTAGAGAGATTAGAAATCGAAAAAACAATGATTTGACCAGAATTTGACATTATAAATGAATTAAAGAATATCTGTGTCAAAATTCCCCTATTACAGGCCATAAAGGACATTCAAATTTAGAGTAAGGTGATCAAGGAATTATGTATCAATAAATTAGGTAGGAAACAAATGTATCCTCCAATAGTACATCTGATAGGAGAATTGTATGAATACATATCAAAGCAGCCTAGGGTCACAAAGTATGAAAACCTAGGGAATGTCGTAGTAACGATAACCATTAATAAGGTTCCCATTAGAAATACTCACATAGACCTAGGGGAAACCATTAATGTTATGATTGTCACTACCTTATAAAAATTACAATTGAAACACTTCCTTAGACCTACCCCAACTGTTTTGGAATTAGCATATAAGACAAAAGTCATACCTGAAGGAATCTTGGATCATATCATAGTCACATTAGCATCATGGGAATATCCAGTAGACTTCCTTGTCATTCATTCAAAGGATTCTGCTAAATGGAATCCTGTTATCTTAGGAAGACCTTGGTTGGCCACAACCAATGCATTTATTGGTTGTAGAGAAGGTGAAATGACTATCTCTAATGGACTTTCTATAAAGAAACTTACCATATACCCACCAACTTAACCTATTATAGAGAATCTATGGTGGCTTGAATGTCCATATGAGAATGAGAACTGAGAAGAACCTATGTTTCCTAGTGATCACTCCTAGGCACTTAAGGAGCAAATAACAGAGAATGTGCTAAATCAATTTATTTCTACAATCACATGTGTTGATTTTCCCCAATTGTTTACTCAATTTGAGTATATGTTTGGTGAAGAATTTCAAGAACAATTGGACCCATCAACTTTGTCTTCAACATATTTTATTTTTGAGATAGATGAATTTGCCATACCTTATGTTAACTCCCAAAGTAAAACCGTCCTTTCGGTTGAACTTTGTAGAGGATATCCTAAGCTATTGGTTGCATGTTCAGCTAATTTTCTATTTTCATAGTTCAATAAAATTTTTGATACTTGGTTTTATCCAAAAGGTAAAAAAAGTGGCTTTCGGTGGTTTAGGCGAGCCCCCGGCGCGCTCATTAACCACCGAAAACGTTCGATTCCGTCAGCAAAATGGTCGATTTGAAATACAAAGCAACCACCGAAAGGGTTTGGTTGGGCAAAAAGAAAGCTCGTGCTTTCGCACGAGCCATGTGTCAAACGTTGCAATGATGGAATTTTCAAACCGCCGATTAGCCCGCCATGATGATCGTTCGTGGTATCGACCGAAAGGTTCCAGATTTCGGCGCATCATCCTTAGCACGTCACCTCCAAATCTATGCTAATCAATGACAGTCAGTCACGGTCGCACGGAGTTCATTCCCTCTCAGCAACAGATAGGTTCATGATTGATTAACAGGTTATGTGTTTGGTTTGAAACTCGAAATGACATATAGAGCCCGGAGATCGCTGGAGATATTTGCCAAANAGTCTGACTAGGTTCTTGGTCACCTCACCGGGAGATGTCCATCCCAGTTGGAGCCAAATGTTAACTCCCAAAGTAAAACCGTCCTTTCGATTGAACTTTGTAGAGGATATCCTAAGCTATTGGTTGCATGTTCAGCTAATTTTCTGTTCTCATAGTTCAATCAAATTTTTGATACTTGGTTTTATCCAAAAGGTAAAAAAAGTGGCTTTCGGTGGTTTAGGCAAGCCCCCGGCGCGCTCATTAACCACCGAAAACGTTCGATTCCGTCAGCAAAATGGTCGATTTGAAATACAAAGAAACCACCGAAAAGGTTTGGTCGGGAAAAAAGAAAGCTTGTGCTTTCGCACGAGCCATGTGTCAAACGTTGCAATGATGGAATTTTCAAACCGCCGATTAGCCCGCCATGATGATCGTTCGTGGTATCGACCGAAAGGTTCCAGATTTCGGCGCATCATCCTTAGCACGTCACCTCCAAATCTATGCTAATCAATGACAGTCAGTCACGGTTGCACGGAATTCATTTCCTCTTAACAACAGATAGGTTCATGATTGATTAACAGGTTATGTGTTTGGTTTGAAACTCGAAACGACATATAGAGCCCGGAGATCGCTGGAGATATTTGCCAAACACGCGATTTTAAATCAAATCGTGATTTCCAAATCTCTGTTACTCCATTCGGGCGATTGGAATGTGGTCTGCAAATCCAAGCAGGGAGCTCGAGCCAAGTAATGCGGAGTGGGTTTCCGGGTAAGTCATAAACCTTTCTCTGTTAAAACATCTCAGGAATTTAATTGCCCCGAAAAGGTTGAAATTTCGTTTTCCTTTCCTAAACTGTCACATAGTTGTGGGTCATTTTCTTCACACATTTTTGGTCTGCAATGTAAAACTCCAATAGATGTATTTCCACCCGAAAAGCTAAAGAATCGGTGCCCCTGTGAGTCTGCCATTCAAATGCCTATCGAATCTCCAATGCATTTGTAAAACCTTATACCCTATTCTATCATTCAACAGTCTGTGTGTAGGTAAACTGAACATAGCCTTAGCTTCTGGAAACCCTGTTCGGATATCTGGTTGGTCACAGTCCACTCTCAGTCATGTCAAGGTCTGGTCCCGCATTAAGATCAGATGAAGATGGGTTCTGGTACTTCGAAGAACACCCCGAAGTGGCAGAATGCTTCAAACAGGTTGGCATCTTCTCATACTGTGAGAAGTTAACCACTTTTCATCAATAGGTCGCTGAGACATTTGCACTTTCATATGATGGCAGAGTTGCCAAAGTGGGTAAAGAAGAATTCATTATAGATGAGGCCTCCATCGCTGAGTATACAGGATTGTCAAGGACAGGTAGCTGTTGGTTTAAGACCTCCTTGCATTCAAACGTTGAGTTTAGATCCTACCTACTACCAGTTCACAAAACTCTAATTTGGAAAAAAGACATTCCCTTATCTTACCTGGAGCCAAAATGGCAAACTCTTCTAAAGGCAATACTGGTATATATTACTTGTGAGGGACGTT
>JZKD02S1717566.1:449378-484919 GCA_000966675.3 Picea glauca
CCTTTTGAGGAAATGTTCCTTGTATCTTGCAACAGTTTTACTTTCTATTTTTAGAAGATCTGATCCATGTTTTTAGGATCAGATGGTTGTTTTGTAATATTATAAATATCAGAATTAAACATAGACCTAGGGTTCGATTCTGGAAAGAATTTGGCCATATGTATTGACTACTTATCCTAATACAATCATAGTCTTCTTTTGCTACTGTTATCAGACTTTTCATGTCTCTTTCTACTCTTTATTTTGTTTAAGTTTAGCTCAGCTTTATGCTCATGAACTTGAATAAAACAATCCTTGTTGTTTAGTATGACCCTACATTCCATGTACTTGGTTATCTGACCCTGCATTCCACATGTATTTGGTTATCTGAATAGTATTCTTCATACCTTTCTGTTATATTGCATCTGATTGACAGTTTCTAAAAGCACTGGTTCATTAAGATATTCTGATAAGTAAATCTCTTCATTGTGCTTTATTGGTATCCCATTGATCCACCCACTAAAAAATATTCAATTATTAAGTTACCAGGCATACTTAGCTTACAACCCTAAGTAGTTCCCTGGAGTGTTAACACCTTATACCATGCCTTATGAGATTAGTGTTGGGAAATTATTACATATAAATTTTGGACTAGATGCAGATGAACAAGAACAATTAGTGAATGTCCTCAAGAAAAAATCAGGAGAATTTTCTTGGGAATATACCGTTATGAGGGGTATACACCCCGACACATCCATTCATCACATATATACCTAGGAAGAAGTAACACCTTTTAGAAAACCCCAAAGAAGGACGAATTTGAAACTAAAGGATATAGTGAAGGAGGAAATACATAAACTATTGAATGTCAGTTTTATTTATCCAGTTTCTGACAACAAATGGGTATCCTCTCTTGTAGTGGTTCCAAAGAAGGTAACTAGAAAATGGAGAATTTGTGTTGACTTCTGGGAACTTAATAAGGCCACTCTTAAGGATTATTGTTCTCTTCCCTTCATTGACCAAGTCCTGGAAACCTTTTCAAGAAAGAGATATTTTTCCTTCTTGCATGGATATAGTGGATATAATCAAATTCTAATAGAACCTGAGGATTAGGACAAGACTACTTTCTCTTGTCCTTGGGGAACCTATGCCTATAGGGTCTTACCATTTGGTTTGTGTAATACTCCCGCCACATTCCAGCAAGCGGTATTAGTGATATTTACTTACCTCATTCATGACTATGTGGAAGTGTATATGGACGATTTTATAGTATATGGTAATACTTATCAAGAATCCCTATATAACGTGAAGAAAGTTATTATTACATGTCAAGAAATGAATTTATCCTTAAGTCATGAGAAGTGTAAAATGTTATTGACTGAAGGAGAAGTCTTAGGGCATCATGTTTCATATGAAGGGATTAAAGTGGATCTTGCTAAGATTGAGGTAATTGTCAAACTCCCACCTCAAAAAACTCAAAAAGGGGTAAGAAGATTTCTTGGGCATGCTGGATACTACCGACGATTTATTGAAAATTTTACAAAGATTTCCACACCAATGTTGGGATTGCTTACAAAATATGTTGACTTTATTTGGACTGACCATTGTCAAACTTCCTTTGAAACTCTAAGATCTAAGTTATCTATGGCACCAGTTCTTAGGGGACCCAATTGGGCCCTTCCATTTCACATATCCACTAATGCCTCCAATACTTCAATAAGAGGAGTATTAGGAAAAAAAGCATACCAACAATACTATGCCATTTACTTTGTGAGTAAGAACTTGACCCCTGCTGAGATAAACTATACAGTCACTGAGAAATAATTCTTGGCAATTGTCCATGCCAACAACAAGTTTTACCATTATATCACAAGATATGTGGTATTTGTACATATAGATCACTCTTCCATTATATTTCTCATGAACAAACCTATTACCAATGGTCGAGTAACTAGGTAGATCCTTTTATTATAAGAGTTCAGTATTATTGTCCTTGACCAACCAGGAAAAGAGAACTTAGTAGCTGATTTTATCTCTCGCATTAATCATGAAGGTGATAGTATTCTTGTTGATGATATTTTCCTAGATGATAATCTTTTCGCCATCTCTGTAAACACTCCATGTTTTGTGGATATGAAAAATTATTTAGATATTAGAAAATTACAAGCTCATTTATCACCTCATCAAAAGCATCGAATTATAACACAAAGTGCTAACTACTCCTGGGTTGGCCATGACCTTTTTCGTACTGGACCAGATTTTATTATTCGTAGATGTGTCCGGGAAGATGAGATAGCAGAAATCCTACAAATTTTTCATGATGGACCATGTGGTCGACATTTTTCTGATAAACGTACAACATATAAGGTTTTACATTCATGTTACTATTGGCCTAACATTTTTAATGATGCTGCCAAATATGTGAGAAGTTGTGATAGTTGTCATAGGATAGGAAGACCCAATTCAGGGGTGATTTTAAGGATGGAAATTTATTTTAAAATGTAGAAACCTTGGAGAATATTACTAATCCTTCATATTCCAACTATAAATGTTTGATGACAGTTTTGTAAAAATATTCAAATTTCTAAGGATTTTATATAGTTTGTACAAATTTTTGGTGATTTTTAAGTTTAAATAATTTTATCTTATAGAATTTGGGCGAATCATTTTTAGAATAGCGAATCTTTTTTGGGGAAAAAACATGGAAAATTAGCCCATGAGCGAAATTTAGCCCCTAGAATCATCCCTGAATTGAAATGCCCTTACGTACCCAAGTTATGATAGAACCTTTTGAGAAATGGGCCCTTGATTTTGTAGGACCAATTTCCCCCATGTCACGTAAGAAGAATTATATTCTTGTTTGCGCAGATTATGTCACCAAGTGGGTAGAGGAAAAATCCTTGTTTAGGGCTACTGAAAAATCTATTGTTGAGTTTATTTATGAAGATATTTTTACCCACTTTGGTGTTCCTCATGATATTTTCATGGACCAGGGTGCACAATTTACTTCTAAGTTGATAAAGGAATTAACAAAAAATTATGGGATAAAGCATCGTAAGTCCTCTCCATAAAACCCACAAGCTAATGGCCAATTGGAATCAACAAACAAAGTATTGGAAACTATCCTAACCAAAACTGTCAACTACACCATAGATATTGGGCTGATAGACTTCCAGAGGATTTGTGGGAATATAGTACCACATGGAGAAACACCACTGGACATACCCCATATGAACTGGTTTATGGAAAACAAGTACTTTTACCAATCAAATTCCAAGTAAGAACCTCTCGTATTTCTATACAATTGGGATTAGATTTAGACGAGGCATAAAAACAATGAGCCCTGCAATTGAACGAATTGGATGAAATTAGACAAGATGTTATCCAAAGGACAATCTTAGTTCAAAATCAGAGAAGCAAATGGCATGATAAATTCATTAAAAAGAAACAATTTCAACCTGGTGATTGGGCTCTATTGTTTGATTCAAGATTTAAAACTTTTATGGCAAACTTACCACTCAATGGTTGGATCCTTATGAGGTAGTTACCATGTTTGATAATGGGGCTGTAAAGATAAAAACAATTTATGATGGACAAGTCTCTTTTGTAGTGAATGGACATAGACTTAAACTTTACCATGGGCCTATTTCTAAAGAAGATTTTATACAGGTCATGTCAGCCAACAAGGCATTGGCCTTGGTGGATGGGGAATTTTTCTTCTCCTTCCCCTTGTTATTGAAATTTTTTGATTTCTGATTGTACATATGTAAATATTTTAGAGTGTGGTTTTTTTTCTGCAAGTATTTATCTAACAACATGTGGACAACTCCAAGGAGACAGAAAGGGAAGTATTTTACTTGAAAATAAGATGCTACTATACTTAAACTCTATTGTCTTCTTAAGCACAAATTGAAAAATGACTCTTTTTATTATGATCAGAAACTTCATGTTTTAAATTAACCATTTAATAATATTTCTATCTTCCTTTCTCTCAAGGCGACTTTCATGGAAGTTGCTCATAACCTCCACCACTAGAGGACATAAGGAAGTGACACTTTGTTTTATCAAACCTAGAGGTTACTAGTACAATCCTCTATAACCCTAATTAGGTGAGTAAATAATCTTTATGAAAGAGTAGAAAGAAGGTCTAACTAGCAGTTAACCATGGAAGCATCAATATAACTTCAAATAGAAGAAAGTGAGTATGGAATATAGATACCTTTATGTTATTTTCCAATGATATCATCCACTACACATTAAAATTGCTTGACTATACCATATCTTCAGATTGGCTACGCCCACTTAAGTATCCCTTACATTAGGACAATATATAAGGAATGCATAAAGAAGAATTTTCCTCTAACTCAAATACCATCCCAATCCATATAAAAAAAAAAATTTGTCAAAGTTGTCTCCCGATCTCCTTGCAAAAATAAATATTCATACACAAATCTTAAAGATGGTGGATCAATCTCTATTGTAAAAGGGTGTAAGAGGCTAACCCATTGGGATACTAAATAGGTGTGCTAGAAGTAGGTACCAGTCTATGGTATGACTAGTTAAACCCGTCAGAGTATTGAACAGGATTGATGGGAGAGAGGCATTATACCTAGCAAGGGTGATGATTTGACAAACAATAAATAAAATTCTTGATCTTAAAATTTGTCATAAAGCATGAAACTACATGTAGGCAAGGATGAAAGGAATTATGCATGGTTAAGCATAGGTAAATGAACCCCAACAATCTACCATTGGGAACGAACTTTCAGATAATATTAAGACTCTCTCACCTACCTCTTCTTAACTGTATGTAGGATGTTTTGTCCTACAGGTGGGGCCATATTTTTAACCGTCTTGTCAGGATAATGTGTGAAATGTATCTCTACTCTTGGAAAACATAAATCTTAGGCTATTGGGAGGATTGACCATTTTCCTAAATCTTTGATTATGAAGCGTCATAATACTTAGGAGTGGGGGAGGGGTTTCCTAAGCTAAAAAATGGTAAACACTTCCCATCTATATTACAAGCCCATGAGAAGAAGAAGTAGGATCTCTATCAAATTCTACCATATTGTCTTTTTACAATGTCTCATTCTATTATATCAGTAGTCATTTTTATTGGCATGATAAGATTTATACTGCTGACATAATTTTATGTGTGTATAATTAATAAGCATGTTGTGCATTTTTTATTTATGGTTATATCTAATGCAAGGGAAGACTGCTTACACTTAAATATTCCTTGTAAAAATTATAGATCGATAAAAAGGTAGCTCAAAATGGATGTTACAATCCTATCCATGCTCATCCTATCCATGCTCATGTTCATCATGCCTTCCAGAAATCTTCCAATTTGAGTGCTATGGGTGAATGTCTGCTTACTATTGGATAGTTTTCACCTACATAGGGGACCGAATGGAGTACCATATGGAGGACCAGATGGAGTTTCATATGGAGGACCGAATGGAGGACTGGATAAGGTATTATATAGACTGTAAATGCAATTTTTACAATATTGTCCAGGTATGATCACTGGAGTTTGACTACGTCCGTGGAAGTGATGAATTAAGTGGTGTATTTTTAAAATTCATTTTATGATAAAATTAAATTTACAAATTTATTTTATGATCAAATGTCCAAGTCTTTGACTTGGACATTGATCAAATATTTGATACAATTTCATTTTACCTCCAAAGTAAAAATCGTTCGAAATTTAAATTTGGTGTAATCATGACCATGCATGGCACTCGTGTATGATGACTACACCAATGATACAACCATTTCCATATCAATTGCATCAAGGCAAGAGTACTATGTCGATATCAATCATCCTCTACCTATTATATTGCTCATCCTCTACTTTCTATATTTCTCATCCTCTTCCCGATTTTGGCCTCCTACTCATCCCTTGCTCTACAACCATGCCAAATCGTCACGAACGGTCATCCTACACTGATCTATTAGCGATGCCTGAATTCAAAGCCTGTCGATGGGTCTTCCTCCACACGAGTTGGGGATCATTTCTTGCCAATATGCAAGGGCATGATGATGGTTTCTCCCTCCAATTCGCCCTCCAGTTCGATGGAAGATTTTCTCATGTAGGGTCTTTGGTCTTTTCATTCTCTGAAGATTCCATTTCTTTGGCCACAAAATTTCCATGAGTCGAGGACTGGTGGGTCAAACATTATCAACTGCCATGCCAAATCTACAATCGGGTGTTTAATCCTGAATACTAAAATGTCTCCAGAGCTAAAGGGTATTCGAAATGGTGGATCAAAGATGAGTTAATCAACCCTTTGATCGTAATTACCAGACTTATTACCTTTGAAGGAAAGTACTATGTTTTTAAAGCCTGTCATTTTCGTCTTTTGGCCCATTTTTAGTTCAACAAACCCCTGAATTTTCCCTTATATTTTTTGAAAATCCTTGAGAATATGTCTTCCCAAATTTGCAAAAATTTTCCAAACCCTCACCACAGTTTATTTCACCATGGCCTCATTAAATTTCTTATCATATCAGAATTGAAGAAACAAGGAAAAACATGGGACGATTTCCTCTATCCATTTTCAAACCCTCATCTCACAGTTAAAACAAGAAAGAAGTCGATCTATCCTAGGATTGTTACCCCACCTAATCCCCACTCTCCTAAACCCCAAACCCTCCAGTTCAAACTATCTCCCTATCTGATAACAAATCCAAGAAAACTATTGATTCCCCTATCTCCTATCTAGTAAGAAAATTAAGAAACCTACTAATGATTCCCAGTTACCTCCAACACCTATTGATTCTAAACCAAAGAAATTGTAGGATTCATTTCATCAATATTTCCCTCTGGTTATTACAAAGAGGAGGGGTGCTAATCAATTAAAGGGGAAATCCTTTCGAAGAAGCACTCAAAGTACGAGTGGCAAGTGATGGGTGTTCTATATGCACTAAAAACCATCAATTAAATTGTCAACCCAGGGTAAGTAAAACTAGAGTTGTAGCACTATATGTGCCAAGGCAGAAAGGCTAGAGGTAGTATAGTTTAAATAAGGAAATGGCCTATATAAGGGTTAATCTACTCGAGAAAGACTATCAATGATCAAACCCTATCAAGAAACTTAAATTATTTACCCTAAGTAACTTTTGAACAATGGATCGATGGATTGTCCTAAGAAAGCAAATGAAAACACTACTTTAAGAAAATTAATTTAATCATCACAATGAGGAAAAGAAAACTATCTATTTAATCTATTTAATGAAAAATAACAACAAAAAACTAATCTAATTAATCTTGTTCAAAATCAAAGAGCATCAACAAGTAAGAAAATAAACAAGAAAGCAACTACCCTATTAAAACAAGTAAACAAGCAAGCAACTACCCTATTAAAACATGTAAACAAGAAAACAACTACCCTATTAAAACTTATGCAGCAAGTAACTTAATGAAAACTACTTAACAAGAAACTAATCAACTATTAAGCAAGTGAACTATAATATCCCTAGGCCACACCCAAATGTAATCTAGATGAAAATGTACTTAAGTTGGTGAGCTATTTTGATATCATTTTTGAATGCACATTTCATGGAATAGTGCATGCATGTACTGTGCAGTAAAACGAGGAAGTTTGCACATTCCAAGATACCCCGCATATCATCTTAAGTGTGTGCAATTGTGAGGCCAACAAGCCTTTGTGTATATGTTGAGTTTTATAGGCTATTGAGCCAGATATTATAAGATAGGATGCTTATGTTTTGATTAGGCCGGAGAGCCTAGATGTTAAAGGCTAGTGTGCCTATTTTTGTATATATCTCATGATTAATATAAAATACATCGCTACACACAAACCGACCATGATAAAAGAGATGGGGGACTAAACTCCACTAGTTAGGGAAAGGGAGGGGCTAAGCTATAGAGCTTAAGCCAAAAAGGAATATTATATTAATATTTATTAAATCATAAAGTATGGATAATTGTTTTATCCTAAGTTCTAAAGTTGGGTACAAGTGGGCCAAAGTAGCTCCCAACATGACAAGTGTCAAGTTGGGGACATGCATACATATTGTTGGGACTTAGTTAATTTCCTATCATTCTTTCCATCATTCCTCCCATCATTCAGTCATCCAGTCAATAATCCATGAGTATTTACATACCATTAAGCTATCCTTTGTATCTTCATCATTGCACCTGAACCTGTATCCATAGCCATTTTTTGTTGGTGTATTTGGTTAGCTTGGGAGATAGACTGAAGAATTAGGTTGTCAATCCCATGGGATATTGAAGAGGTGGGTTGTCAGGTCCGTGAGAAATTCTCTAGGTGAGAGAATTGTTGGGGATTGGTTCCTGAAGGTGATGAACTGCAGCTACAGTGCTCTAGAACTTCCTATCCAGCCTGTTTCTGAAGCCCGAAAAGGAAGTGGGGCAGTCGAAGGACTATTGAGCAAAGAAGGGGCACACTTCTTGGGTAGGAAAGGCATGTGGGGAATGAGGGATTGTAGGTTGTTAGTTGAGTGAGCACCTGTGACAGAGTCTTTCTTGTTGTCCATGAGCCTTTAGCCTAGTTAGGAATCCCTTTACCCAGGTGGAGTTTAGTCCCAACTTGGGGGTGACTCACTATTGAGAGTGATGAACAGTGTAGTCTAAGGATGGGAGGTTCGTGGAAGGTCTGCACGTAGTTGGTGATATTATCTCAAAGATAAATGTCAATTGTGTGATAATTTTGCATCTTGCATTGTTATTTACGTGTTTACTTTCATTGGTTTATCTTATGTGTGGTTATGATTGTCTGTATATTTATGGGTATTTCCTATATATGTTGCGTGTCTATGTTTACTGTTATTTCAGTGTGAATCGATGCATTTACGAAATGTATTTGTAAATATTCCTCAAGTGTTATGTGTGCATATGTTTTAATTGCATGCAGTTCGAAAAACAGTTTATGTGGCATAGCTCAGTTAGTTGTTGGGTGTGTTATAGTATGTTCCGTAGAGAGAGAATAAGAATGTTATCTCATGTAGTGTGGCTCAGCCATGGGTGGTCAGGGACATTACAATATGGTATCAGAGCTTCAGTTTTCAACATTGAGCCTGGATGTGTCGAGAAAGTTGAGCTGAAGCAAAATGTCACAAAGGATTTATTTCGAGGTGACCAAATTTCAAGTCACAGAGTGTCCATGGTAATATTTAGAAGCAACGACGCAAAATTGGGAAAAGCCCCAACTTTTGTTGTTAAATTCATGAGAAAAGGGATAAATTCAGCCAAGTGATGAGATATTACTGACTTAATATATGTTCTAGCAAATTCAGATATATAATGGGTCAGGTTTTAAGTTACAGTGAAGCCATGACAGATGGAGTGAATTTAGTAATTAAAATTCTCCATTCTTGAATTGATTTTGGAAAAAAAATCCATTCCAGAAATGTCAATCCACAACGATTTGTTGTTGTATAGGTTGAATTGGTGTTATCGGGGTGAAATTGAATGAATTTCATAGTTGCAGAATGTCTATGGTAAATTTGGAAAAAGTTAAACAAAAGCCCCAATTTCTGCAGTGGAATTCACAAGGAATGGATGCGCATAAAAATGAATGTTCATAGGAGGGCACACTAAAAATGCATGCTACATAGTAAAAGATTGAGATACGAAAAAATTGGATACTACATGGAAAAATATTGGCATGCTAGTATGTGCACTAAATTTTGGCACTGCGCGGAAAAATGTTAGCGTGTGGGTGCGTGTGATAAAAATTTGACACTGTGCGGAAAAATGTTCGTGTGCAGGTATGCGCACTAAATTTTGGGCACCATGCAGAAAAATGTAGGTGCACATGATGCACACACATATAATAATGTCACATATGGTGTGCGCAGTATTGGCTAAGCATAGATAATCTTTGTTGGTGCACGTGCAATATGAGTATATGTTGTCGTGCGACATTCTAGTTAATGGTGCACACAGAGTATTGGTGCACGGTGGGGGCATACTAAACTTTGGCATGGTACACTGCATAGAGTAAAATGTGCACAGAATATCAACATGCGATACAAAATTTGCACGCATGTAGAGATCTTTCTAATGGTGTAAAGTGTTCGTCAAATGGAGCATTTTTTAGAATGTTACAACCCAAACAGTGGAGAGTAAATTTTATGACCCAACTAACTTCAAAGGGCCATAAATTTTTTCTCTGGAATTGGACTAAGGCACAAGAGAAATCAATGGAAATATATTGAACCATAGAAGGTAGTCCCATAGCTGAATTAAATTTTTGGGCATGTTAAAGAGGTTTAAAATGGAAAAGAATGTACCTGTACCATTTCAAACCAAAAACACAAATTGGCCTAGAACTTCAGTGGGCTGTAACTAGAAACCCAAAACCCAAAATGAGGTGAAACGCAGAAAGAATGTCCATAATATGTATATGAGGAAACCTAATTGAGATCATATAAAAATTTCAATGGAGTGGGTGTGAAAATGCATAATTAGGGCATAGAGTTGCGCCAAGTTGAAAAATGAACAGAAAAATTAATGGGAAAATTTCGAATGACCATAAATTTCTGCTCCAGACTTAGAATTGAGCATCGGAGTAGGCATTGAAAAGGTATTGGATAGTGGAATATAATTATCCACCCAAAAAATTGATCTAGGCATTCAAATTTTCAGGAAATCGGAAGAAAGGATTCTGATATATTATTGAACCCAAAATGGTTCATATTTTTCATAAAATTATTGAAACAGTTAGCCTGAAAAATTTTTGTTGGCTACACATTTTGCAGAGTTAACAACAACTAGATCAGTTCAATATCAGTGCAGATTCCATAGGAATGGAAGAGGCACAGGGGACTTACAGTCAGGAGGATGAGATTAGAGGGATGGATGTTCATTTGGGCATTAAAGGAACAAACTCAAATGAACATGGAGGAGAAAAGGATGAAAACATGAATATGGCAGAGACCATTAAAAATTTGTAGAAGGATGTCCAAATCCATAAAGATGATAATTAAAGGCTTATGAAATCCAAGGAGAAGTAGGATGACTTCAACATGAAGTTATTGGAGAGCTTGAATAGAATAGAAAATAAATTGGATAAGGAGAGTGGCTCAAGCAAATCAGGAAGTCACAGGCCTTTTGATGAGAAAAGAAAAGAAAGAAGTGCTAGCAGAGATCACCATAACTCCCCAAGGCATTCCAATAAGAGAGCAGGAAACAAATCAAGTCCATCCCCTGTCAGGAAGCACAAGAAGTCTGGGGTGGATGAGCTATGAGGAGAAATGAACAAAATCAAACATCTTACATTTGATGGTGAGAACAAGAAGGATGAAGATGCAAAAACATGGTTTCTAGGAATGAGAAAGTATTTTCAATTGCATAATTATTCTTCTCATGCAGAAGGTACAATTTCCATATATCAACTCAAGGGAAAGGCATCCATGTGGTGGGATCAACTTGTGCAGGTGCATCACATTAAAGAGAAAAGTGTTACTTGGAGGGAATTCAAGAAGTATTTTGAGAAGAAATACTTGACTAAGAGATATTATGACAAGAAAATTAAAGAGTTCTCTGAACTCAAGCTTGGGAGTATGACAATAGATGAATATGAAAGAAGGTTTCTAGAACTGTTGAAGTATGTCTCTTTCATCAAGGATGAGGTAGTTAATATTCAAAGGTATTTGAGTGGATTTCCATCATTCATCAGTGAAAAAATACAGTATGATGATCCAAAGGCAATGGAGGAGACCATAAGGCAATCTAAATGCCTATATGATCAAAAATATCAAGTCCAACTTTCCAAAAATATTGGGAAGACAAAAAAAAATTCAAGGTGGATAAGAGGAAGAAGGGATCTAAGCCACAATTATTTAGAAATAATCCACAGGGACAACCAAATTCTAGAGAACCCATAACGATTGAAGCAGGAGGTCAAAGGCCAAGGCAACCACCTATTCAATGTTGAGGTTGTAAAGGAGATCATATGTTCAAAGATTGTCCTCATAGAGGTGAAAAAGTAAGAACTGTTCACAATGTATAGCAAGATGAAATAGTGGAGGACATGGGCAGAAATGTGCCAAGGATCTATGCAAACCTAGACAACAAGCAAGCAGAGTATCAGTCTCATATGATTGAAGTGGAAGGCATGATCAACAACCAAACCATTGCTATTTTAATTGATTCAGGAGCTAGTCATGGTTATATATATATCCTAAGATCATGGAAAGTTTTCATTTGCCAAGAAGCAAGCATGGGAAATCTTGGTTGGTGCAGCTGGCTACATGAGCCAAAAAAAAAAGTTAATGAGATGGTTAAGTCATGCCTCATGGACATGAATGGACTGAACACCAAGGCAGATTTGAACATCTTGCCTTTAGGTTCCTATGTCTGTCTAATTGGCATGGATTGGTTGGAACAACATCATTCTCTCTTAGACTGTCATAAAAAAGAATTTTCTTGCTTGGATGAGGAAGGGAAACTAAGTAAAGTGCAGGGAATTCCCAGGGTAGTAACCATCAGAGAAATTTCAGCATTGCAGCTGAAGAAATGTTACATGAAAGGGTGTCAAATATTTGCAGCACATATGGAAGAGACACCTAGAGATAAGGTGCAAAATTTGGAATATTATGTAGTCCTAAAAGAGTTTGCAGATGTGTTCAGGGAAGTACCAGGACTACCCCCAAAGAGAGATATTGATTTCTCTATAAATTTAATGCCTGGAGCAACTCCAATGTCAAAGACCCCTTACAGAATGAGTACACCAGAGTTAAAAGAGTTGCAAATGCAACTTGAAGAGATTCTGAAGAAGGGGTATATACGTCCAAGTGTGTCACCCTGGGGTGCCCCAGTGTTTTTCGTGAAGTAGAAAGATGGAACATTAAGATTGTGCATTGATTTTAGATAGTTGAATAAAGTGACTATGAAGAACAAGTATCCTTTGCCAAGGATCGATGATCTTTTTGATCAATTGAAGGATGCAAAGATATTTTCAAAGATAGATCTCAGGTTAGGATATCATAAGGTAAGGATTAAAGAGGAATATATCAGCAAGACCGCCTTCAGGATAAGGTATGGTCACTATGAGTTCACAGTGGTGCCATTTGGGTTGTCAAATGCAACAATTGTTTTCATGTGCTTAATGAATGGTGTTTTCCGAGAATATTTAGATATGTTTGTCATTGTATTTTTGGATGAAATTATTATATATTCCAAGTCAGAAGAAGAGCATGAGCATCATTTAAGAATGGTGTTGCGAGTATTAAGGGATAATCATTTGTATGCCAAATTGAGCAAGTGCTCATTTTATCAAAATAAAATTCACTATTTGGGGCATATCATTTCAAAGGATGGGATAGCAGTGGATCCTGAGAATATAGAAGTCATTAGAGAATGGTCAGTGCCAAAGAATGTGACAGAGGTCAGATCATTCATGGGCCTTGCAGGATACTGCAGGAGATTTATTGAAGGTTTTTCAAAGATTGCACACCCAATCACTTCCTTGCAAAGAAAGGGTGTGAAGTTTCAGTGGACATTGGATTGTGAAAGGAGTTTCCAACACTTGAAATAGTTATTAACAAGTGCTTCAATACTAAGGATTGCAGACCCAAATGAAGACTTCATTGTATGCATAGATGCATGTAAAGAGGGACTTGGTGGATTTCTTAGTCAAAATGGGTTTTTTATATGTTATGAGTCAAGGAAGTTGAATGAGTATGAAAGACACTATTCCACTCATGATTTGGAGTTGGCAGCCATAGTGCATGCCTTGAGGAAATGAAGACACTACCTCATTGGGAAAAGGTTTGAGCTAAGAACAAACCATAATGGTCTGAAATATTTATTTGATCAGCCAACTCTAAATGCTAGGCAAACCAGATGGTTAGAATTTCTAACTGAATATGACTTTGATATAAAGCATATCAAGGGAAAAGAGAACAACGTGGTTGATGCACTCAGCAGAAGAGTACATGAATTGCATGATACAACCATTATCATGTACCAATCAGATTTGAAAGAAAAAATTATAGAGGTTGCAAAATCAGATTTGCAATACAAAGAATTAGTGGCAAAATTACAGCAAGGTAATTTGCAATAGAAAATTGAAGATTACAAGCTATATAGTGATGAAATTATCATGTACAGCGGCAAAATTTATGTACCAAATTCTTAGGAATTTAAAAATATGATATTGAGATAAATGCATAATGTGCCCTATGTTGGCCACCCAAGATATCAGAAAACTATTGCAACTGTCAAGAGCCAATATTATTGTCCAGGCATGAAGAAAGGGGTTGCTTATTTTATTGCTAGATGTTTAGAATGTCAAAAGGTAAAGGATGAGCATAGACACCCAAATGATTTGCTACAACCATTACACATTCCTGAGTGGAAATGGGAAGTTGTGACCATGGATTTCATCAATAAACTACCTAGAACAAACAAGCAACATGATTCTATCATGGTGGTGGTGGATAAGCTTACTAAATCTACACATTTTATTCCAGTTAAGCTCACTCACAAGGCAATGAACATTGTTGATGTTTATATGAGGTAAATTGCTAGATTACATGGCACACCCAAGACAATTGTGCCTAACAGAGATCCAAAATTTACCTCAAAATTTTGGACAGGATTATTTAATTAGTTTGGAACAAATTTGAATTTTAGTACAACTTATCATCTAGAATCATATGGACAAATAGAGACGGTGAATCAAGTGATTGAATACATGTTAAGAATGTATGTGATGGATAAACCATCAAAATGAGAAGAATACCTACACTTGGTAGAGTTTGCTTATAACAATGGGTACCAAGCATCTCTAAATATGAGCCCATTTGAGGAACATTATGGAAGAAAGGGAAACACTCCAGTAAGTTGGGATAACCTAGCATACAGAGAAATGGTTGGACCAGATTTTCTCAGGGAAATTGAGGAGCTAATGATAAAAATAAAAAAAAATTTAAAGGCTTCCCAAGACATGCAGAAAAGCTATGTTGATAAGGGAAGAACCCATATGGAATTTACAGTGGGTGACCATGTATTCTTGAAAGTAAGGGCCAAAAGAAGTTCCCTGAAGTTGGGAAATTTTTCAAAGTTGGCAGCTCGCTATTGTGGGTCATTTGAAATCCTAGAGAGCATTGGTCTAGTTGCTTATATGATTGTATTGCCTGCATCTATGTCTGTTAATAATGTATTCCATGTATCTTTGCTCAAGAAATATATACCTGATGCTAATCATGTTATTGATTGGAATGTGATCCAAGTGGAGAAAGAAGGCACTTTCCAAGTGCATCTGGTACACATTCTAGATCGAAAAATCAGGTAGCTTTGGAATCGAGCCATAGAATACCCACATATTTTTGAGTACTTTTGAAAGTTTGTTGTATATGAGTACATGGTGCACTGAGGACGGTGCATAAATAAGGGGAGGGGATTGTAATATCCCTAGGTCGCACCCAAATTTAATCTAGATGAAATTGTACTTAAGCTAGTGAGTTGTTTTGATATTATTTTTGGATGCACATTTCATGGCATAGTGCATGCATGTACTATGGAGTAAAATGAGGAAGTTTGAACATTACAGGATACCCCGCACAGCATATTAAGTGCATGTGATTGTGAGGTCAATGAGCGTTTGTGTATATGCTGCGTTTTGTAGGTTGTTGAGCCAATTATTATATGATTGGATGCTTATGTTTTGATTAGGTCAGAGATCCTAGATGTTAAAGGCTAGTGTGCCTATTTTTGTATATATGTCATGATTAATATAAAATACATCGTTGCATGCAGACAGACCATGATAAAAGAGATGGGGGACTAAACTCCACTAGTTAGGGAAAGGGGCTATGCTAGGGAGCTTAAGCCAAAAAGGAATATTATATTAATATTTCTTAAATCATAAAGTATGAATAATTATTTTATCCTAAGTTCTAAAGTTGGGTACAAGTGGGCCAAAGTAGCTCCCAACATGACAAGTGTCAAGATGGGGACATGCATACATATTGTTGGGACTTAGTTCATTTCCTATCATTCTTTCTATCATTCCTCCTATTATTCAGTCATCCAGTCAATCATTCGTGAGTATTTACACACCATTAAGATATCCTTTTTATCTTCATCATTGTACCTGAACCTATATCCATAGCCATTTTTTGTTGGTGTATCTGGTTAGCTTGGGATATGGACTGAAAAAGTGGGTTGTTAGGCCCATGGGATATTGAAGAGGTGGGTTGTTAGGCCCGTGAGCAATTCTCTAGGTGAGAGAATTGTTGGGGATTGATTCCTGAAGGTGTTGAACTACAACTATAGTGATCTTGGACGTCCTGTCTAGCCTATTGCTGAAGCTCGAAAAGGAAGTGGGGTAGCCGAAGGACTGTTGAGTAGAGAAGGGGCACACTTCCTAGGTGGGACAAGCATGTGGGGAATGAGGGATCATAGGTTGTTAGTTGAGTAAGCACCTGTGATGAAGTCTTTCATGTTGTCCATGAGCCTTTAGGCTGGTTAGGAATCGTTTTACCCAGGTGGAGTTTAGTCCCATCTCGGGGGTGACTCACTAATGAGAGTGATGAACAGTGTAGTCTAAGGCTGGGAGGTTCATGGAAGGTCTTCACACAGTTGGTGATATTATCACAAAGATAAGTGTCAATTGTGTGATAAATTTGCATGTTGCATTATTATTTACGTGTTTATTTTCATGGGTTTCTTATGTGTGGTTATGACTGTCTGTATATTTATGGGTATTTCCTGTATATGCTGTGTGCCTATGTTTACTGTTATTTCAGTGTGAATCCATGCATTTACGAAATGTATTTGTCTGGCTACGTTTTACATGTAAAGATTCCGCAAGTGTTCTGTGTGCATATGTTTTAATTGCATGCAGTTTGAAAAATAGTTTATGTGGCATAGCTCAGTTGATTGTTGGTTATGTTACAGTATGTTCCACAGAGAGAGAAAAAGAGTGTTCTCTCGTGTAGCATGGACCAGCCATGGGCGGTCAGGGACGTTACATGAACTCTATTCTTAATATAAACTTCATAATTAATTATAATCTATAAAAGGAAATCTTAATCAAATGAATTAAAAGCATCATACAATATTCAAAGTTAATCAACAACTACTCTTAATCTATGATAACAAGAGGACTATTATTTTATCTATAATAGCAAGAAAACTTGAAATATAATGTTGGTGATTGTGTCTTCGATGTCTTATGAAATCGTGATGGAATTTAACAATTAATGATAAATCAAGAGGTATAAACTCGGTATTAACTTCTATAGCAAAGTGAAATGTATGAATTAGGCAATCTAATGAGAACTTAGCCATTATAGAAGAAACATCAACTACCCCTGCAAATCCATGTGATTCTTCAATTCATTCATTAATCATCAACAATGTGAAAACACTATTCTATTTAATTCAATTGCATTCTATGCTAATGTAAGCAATTTCATACTACTTATAGATTCATAACTAAAAAATAAACTCAATAATCAAACTTCAAATTAAAATTGCAACCTAGATCTAGAATGGAAATTGCATAAAGTAAATTAAACTAATCCTATTTTAACAATTTAAATTGCAAAGGAAAATGCTCATATAACTCAAATCCTATTTCTATTTCAACATATACCAAGAGAATAAATAATCAAACTAAATAACAAACTAGATAAGAAAACTAAATAACAACTAAATAAGAAAACTATAAATCAAAATTAAAACTAACAATTATCAATCCATCAAAACCTTGTCAAAGAAACCATTAACTAAATCCTTTGTTTTAACTTTGTTTTAAATTCTATTTCAGCATACATAAATTCTGACTATCATCTAATTACACACGGGGGTTAGTATCTAAGATTTCAAGCTATCTCCTATCAATTAAAAATACATGGCATAGTAACACTATCCTTCATAAGTAACCTGCAAAAGAAACTGAAGCAATTAAACTATGAACAACAATTACACAATAAGTAAGAATAATAAAAACTCATATAAAAGAAATAAAAGGAATGACAATTATACTGTACATGAATTCATAAGCTAATTGACTAAATAATCACCCATACCACTGGTGGGCCCCCCAGCAGGTCATGGCTACTCCTCAACAATGAATCACGAGCTCAAGAAACACGATTTCAACATTTTTAAATTAAAAACAAAGTTTTACACAAAATTTCTTGAAACAACAAAATCGGTGCTAGCTTCACAATTATGACCTTAAACTATCCTTGGCTATTTTTCTGATCACTATTGTGGTATTTATAAAGGTTACAATATGAGAGTTCGCCCAATGGAATAGTTGACCTCCTCTAAAAACAGTAAATTGCACTTAATGTGTTTTAATCACCGGTGGCTTCTAGAAACTAAGTGAGCCAATAAACGCCCAGCATAAAAAACCAATCCAAGTTTTCGGAAGCTTAGTAGCTGGAGGCCACAAGAAAAAGGAAAACCCATGTCACCAATTTTTCCATCACTAGCCCCCGATATGATAACCTACAACTCACCCATGGTTTTAGTGCAGGATTGAGTGTTGGACATAGTGTCGGATGGAGTATTGGGTCTTGAATTGAAAACCACGAACTATTGTCAATTCATTCACAATTTCAAGAAATGGCCTGCGTGGGATCTAATTGGGCATACTACGCACAAAAGCCATGTGCCGAATTTTTCAAATTCCACTTCATCCTCCCACAAATTTGTATTTAAGTTCATTGCTTGTAATAGTGTCGGATGAAGTACCAAATAGAGTGTTGGATGGAAAAACGCCTTGTGATTTTTCCCTGTGACACACAGATCATGCATGAGCTTCTTAAAATCATTAAAACATGTTGAATTACACTTGAAACCATCACAAAACTGCAATTATACATACCTGGTATAAGTTATGTTGATTTGATATAAGAATCCTTCAAAAACTGCTTCAAAATAGTAAAATACACACATAATACCGAACAAAAAGGATCTAATCATCATCATTAATTAACCATATCATGAGCCCAACATTACCCCCACACCTAAGATTTTGTAGGTCCCACTACAAACAAAAATGAATTTCCCCATATGAATAGACTTGTTGAGAAGGATTAGCTTTAGAAGCTTCTCCCCCTTGTCCTGAAGATTGGGTCTTGTGCCTCTTATGTTGTTTCAATTGTGACCTGAGCCTGTGATTAGTATTGGTCATTTCATCGACCAATTGTTGAAGGGAATTCACCTTTTCTTGGAGTATTGCATTGTCATGGTGAAGATTCTTGTCCAAAGTCTTCCTCTCTTGTAATTGTTACAACAACTGATCATTTTCCTATTGTATCTTTTCAATGGTTGGAGAAAGATCATACATCTCAGAGGAGGGCTTAGATCCCTTGAAATATGTAGAAATTCTATCAGTTTTAGTATCTGGCGTAGGCATCTGTGAGATAGGAGTAATAAGGGGTTTATGAGGAGAAATAGGTGTATATTTTGTGTCTCTACGAGGCTCCAATTCATCTGCAGACACTTCCCTAAGTATTTTATGAGTTCTTTCGAGATCATAGGATACTTGGATAGGGTTTGAAGTGGTTGAGGATTTTGCATAAGGTTTTCCTCTTTCATTTTGGGTACTCTTTCGAAGATCTCCTCTATTAAATCAATCATCTCCTCTCCTATTTGTGGGGAATACATGGAAGTCTTGTTGAATTACCTCTTATAGATTTTTGGGTGCAGGATCAATAGACATTGAAGGCATCGAGGGATTAGAAATATTATTCTTGGTGTTTTTTCCCGATGAGGCTGCAGGGGTATCAACAAGTTTCTTGGACATTTGCTCCAGTAAAGGAATAGCTTGAGAAAGATGGTTTGGAGTCTTCAGAGAATGGGGTTTGGATGGGGATTGATTCCTGAAGGTGTTGTCACATGTCTTCTTGGTGTTTTCACGTGTCTTCTTGGTAGTCTTGATTGTCACGTGAGGGTTTTCAAATCGGTAAATGAACTCATCCCAAGTTTTCTCTTGTTTTTCCAAATCGGCTAAAACAAGTAGTTTGATAAGGCCATGGTGGAATAGGTTGTTGTGGGGATTGGTTACATTCTTCCTTACTTGGGAAGACATATTCTCAAAACTCTTTAAGAAGTAAAAGGGAAAATTCAGTGGCTTATTGAACTGAAAGTGAGCTAATAATTGAAAGTGACAGGATTTAAAGATGAAATATCTACCTTCACAAGTGATCAATATGGTGATCACTATGAGAGGGTTAATTAGCTCTTCTTTTATCCACTCCTTGGAGTATCCTTTATCTCCAGAGATGTTCTGAAATTTGGGTTTGAAAACCTTATTATAGCTCACTCTTGGCAACTGGTGGTCTTGTTTTTCCATTGTGATATCTCAATCTGTTCCTTTATCTTGCATATTATAAGGCATGTAATCTCAACTCTGTAATGAATAGTTTGTAACGACAATAAACTAGTTAAGTGTTTTGTTAAGGAAATATATAACAATTTATAGCACACAGGGAATTAGCATTTAAAAAAATAAAATAATTGTTGATGTCATAGCCTGTGTCATGAAAACAATACACATAAATTTTTACAAATATTTTTACTTCTTCTAGGCAGTGTTATCATTTGTCAACTCATGAAACCCCTTCCCCATACCTAAGTATTGTGACACCTCACAATAAAAAATATAGGAAACCAGTCAGTTCTCCAAATAGCTGAAGATTTATAGCTTGTTAAGTGTAGAGATAAATTTCACAGATTGGTCTGACAAGACAGTTAGAAGATGGCCCCACCTATAGGATAAGATATCCTATATATATATAAGAAGAAGTAGGTGAGAGAGTTTCAAGATAGTCTCAAAGTTAGTTCCCAATGGTAAATTTATGGAGTTCATTAACCTTACCTTGACCATACATACTTTGTGTCAGCTTTGTCTCCAAGTAATGTCATAAATCAAGACAAGTTTAAATTTCTTTTATTTTTGGTCAGATTATCATCCTCGCTAGGTAGAATGCCTCGCTGCCAGCAAGCTTTTTCAGTACTCTGGCAGGTTTACCTAGTCATACCATAGGTCGGTACCTGTTGCCAGCAGACCTGTTCAGTTTCCTGATAGGTTAGCCTCTTACACCCTTAGAGACTGACCCTCCATATTTTAAGATTTTAGTATAAGATTTCTTTATGCAAGAAGATGGGGGGACAACTCTAAAAACAACTTTTTTCTTCTTCTTTTTTTTAGTTGGGATGGTATTTATGTTAGAGGATGAATTTCCGTTACATATTCCTTAGTGATTGTCTTGATGTAAGGGCTACTTAAGCAGATGTATCATATCTAAATATATGATATAATCAAGTATTTTAGTGTGTAGTGGATGGTACAATTGGGAAAGAACATAAAGGTATCTTTAGGCTCAACTCACTTTCTTCTTTTGTAAGTTATTGTGATGTTTCCATGACTAACCACTAATTAGACCTCCTTGTTACTCTTTAATAAAGATACTTTACTCACTTACTCAGGTTTCTTGGGAAAATTGTATGAGTGACCTTTAAGCTTGATGGTTATGGTATCACTTCCTTATATAGGTGTGAAGGTTTTCAAGAGTAGTTGCTTCTTACGATGCCTTGAGAAAAAGAAAAAAGCTTTGCAAAAACATGGCTAATTACAACAACTAATTATTCATTTGATGCTTAGCAAACAACAAGGTTCAAGTATAGAAATATTTTTAAAGGAAAACACTTCCCTTTTTGTCTCCTTGAAATTGTCTATTCTTGGTGAAATAAATACCTGCATAAATCTCTAGGAATGTTTGTCAAAAACCACACTCTAAAATATAAAAAACTAATGAGATCAATGAGATCAAGTCACTGGAACATGTATCTCATAGTTTTTTTATTAAAAGAAAATGTAAAATGAGGTTGCATTAGACTTTAAGCTAAACTAACAACATGCATCTTTTATTTATTATCCTACCCTACCTAAAAATAAAGGAAAACATTTATTCAAGTGTAAGAACTTTTCCAATGTAATCATGTGCGAAGTAAGATAAGAAACATATATATATATATATATATATATATAATTTACCATAGTGATTACCTAGATATGAAGAACCAACCAACCTACTTGTTTTGGCATCAAAAGGTGTTGAAGAAGAGAATAGCATTGTGGCCTGATGACCTCTTGAAACCAAATTTCAATGTAATCTTAATGTTTATCAACAGTGATTTATATGCTCTCCTTCATCATGTTATTCATATCCTCTTCTTCTGGATGATTGATTTATGAAGTACATAAAGGATCTGCTGAGATGGATGTTGAGAGCTCCTTAATCTTAGGTCTTAATGATTACTCTCCACTGGATGTAGTGCATAATTTTTCATCTTCTTTCACATTTTGGCAAGGAAAATCATTTTTTAGCTCATAGGACCTTGATTCTTCTAATATTTCTGGAGAGGTAGTCAATTTCTTGACTATTGTCAAGATGTGTTCTTCTTGAAAAGAAGAGATCCCAACTATTGATAGGATTTGAGAGAGTTCTTCCAAACTATTGGTCACCTTCGAATTCATTCTACCTTTTGGATTTAATGTATCTACCTTTTGGATTTAATGTATCTACCTTTTGGATCCCTAGGTCTGTTCATGAAAGAAAACAACAAAAAAGAAAAACTACCATTGTGTTTGGGGGATCCTGCAATAGTAAATGTGCAGGTTCTTACCTATTGCCTTAAAGTCTCCCCGCCACCAATCTAATGCTAAGGTCTAGAAATGATCTAACTATTTCCTACCTTGAGACAACTCCCCATCAATGACGCCAAAAATGATGGGTGTTCTATATGCACTAAAAACCCTCAATTAAATTGTCAACCTGGGGTAAGTAAACTTAGAGTTGTATAACTATATGTTCCAAGGAAGAAAGGCTAGAGGTAGTATAGTCTAACTGAGGAAATGGCCTATCTAAGGGATAATCTACTTGAGCAAAGACTATCAATGATCAAACCCTATCAAGAAACTTAAACTATTTACCCTAAGTAACTTTTGAACAATGGATCGATGGATTGTCCTAAGAAAGCAAATGAAAACCCTACTTTAAGAAAATTAACTTAATCATCACAATGAGCAAAATAAAACTATCTATTTAATCTATTTAATGAACAATAACAACATAAAACTAATCTAGTTAATCTTATTCAAAATCAAAAAGCATCAACAAGTAAGCAAATAAACAAGCAAGCAACTACCCTATTAAAACTTATGCAACAAGCAACTTAATGAAAACTACTTAACAAGCAACTAATCAACTATTAAGCAAGTGAGCTCTATTCTTAAGATAAACTTCATAATTACTTCTAATCTATAAAAGTAAATCTTAATCTACTGAATTAAAAGCATCATGACAATATTCAAAGTTAATCAACAACTACTCTTAATCTATGATAACAAGATGACTATTCTTTAATCTATAATAGCAAGAAAAATTCAAATATAATGTTGGTGATTATGTCTTTGATGTCTTATGATATCATGATGGCATTTAATAATTAATGATAACTCAAGAGGGATAAACTCAATATTAGATTCTATAGAAAAGTGAAAGGTATGAATTAGGCAATCTAATGATAACTTAGCCATTATAGAAGAAACATCAACTACCCTGCAAATCCATGTGATTCTTCAATTCATGCATTAATCATCAACAATGTGAAAACACTATTCTATTTAATTCAATTGCATTCTATGATAATGTAAGCAATTTCATACTACTTAGAGATTCATAACTGAAAACTAAACTCAATAATCAAACTTTGAATTAAATTTCCAACCTAGATCTAGGATGAAAATTGCATAAAGTAAATTAAACTAATCCTATTTAACAAATTAAATTGCAAAGAGAAATACTCATATAGCTCTAATCCTATTTCTATTTCAGCATATAACAAGAGAATAAATAAGAAAACTAAATAAGAAACTAGATAAGAAAACTAAATAGCAACGAAATAAGAAAATTATAAATCAAAGCTAAAACTAACAATTATCCATCCATCGAAACCTTGTCAAAGAAACCATTAACTAAATACTTTGTTTTAAATTCTATTCAGCATACAAAAATTCTAACTATCATCTAATTACACATGGGGGTTAGTATCTAAGCTTCCAAGCTATCTCCTATCAATTAAAAAGACATGGCATAGTAACACTATCCTTCACAAGTAACCTGCAAAAGAAACTGAAGCAATTAAACTATGAACAACAATTACACAGTAAGTAAGAATAATAAAAACTCATATATAGAAAATAAAAGGAATGACAATTACACTATGTGAATTTAGAAGATAATTGACTAAGTATTCACCCAGACCACTGGTGGGCCCGCTAGTAGGTCATGGATACTCCTCAGCAATGAATCATGAGCTCAAGAAACACGATTTCAACATTTTTAAATTAAAAACGTAGTTTTACACAAAATCTCTTGAAACAACAAAAATAGTGCTAGCTTCACAATTCTGAGCTTAAACTATCCTTGGCTATTTGTTGGACTACTATTGTGGTATTTATAGAGGTTAAAAGATGAGAGGTCAACCACTAGAAGGGTCAACCTCCTCTAAAAATAGTAAATTGTGCTTAATGTGTTTTAACTATTGGTGGCTTCTAGAAACTAAGTGAGCCAATAAATGCCCAACATAACAATCCAATCCAATTTTTCAAAAGCACAGTAGTTGGAGGCCACAAGCACAAGGAAAACCCATGTCGTTGATTTTCCCATCACTGGCTGCCGATATGATAACCACCAACTCGCCCACAGTTTTAGTGCAGGATGGAGTGCCGGACGCAGTGTCGGATAGAGTACCGAATCCCGATTGAAAACCATGAACTTCTCTCAATTCATTCACAATTTCAAGAAACGGCCCTTCAAGGACCTAATTGGGCATACTATGAATAAAACCCATGTGCCGAATTTTTCATATTCCACTTCATCCTCCCACAAATTGATAATTAAGTTTGCTTCTTGTAATAGTGTCAAATGAAGTACCGGACATAGTGCTAGATGGAAAAATGTCTTGTGATTTTTCCTTGTGACACACAGATCATGCATTAGCTTCTTAAAATCATTAAAACATGCTAAATTACACTTTAAACCATCACAAAACTCCAATTATACACACCTAGTATAAGTTATGGCGATTTGATATAAGAATCCTTCAAAAACTTCTTCAAAATAGTAAAATACACACATAATACCGAACAAAAAGGATCTAATCATAATCATTAATTAACCATATCACGAGACCAACAACAAGTCCAATATAAAATCTCAAAGTACTTAGAATCCTATTCAATTGTCTTCCGACCACGAGAGCCCCCACAAAAAACTTAAAGAAGATTTTGTAGAGGAGTGTAAGCCTGATAAAGAGATCAAATCTAAACTTATCACACCGAGTCTTCCTCAAAAAGACATTGTTACTCCCTCTTCTCAGATTCCTACACCTTCTTCTAAATATAAAATACCTTCTACATCTACTAAGGAGTCTAAGTCTTCCTCTGTTGAGAAATTGAAAAAAGAGAATGCTTAGCGGCTCCAACGTTTGGCAGAACATGAAACCATGGATCATCATTTTCATCATGATAATGCTATCATTCACGCAAAGGTAAATTTTCGTCAGTGATTGTTTGATCAGATGACCACCACTATTCACAGTCTAAGGATGTAGTTGAAGCATTGAAAAAGACCAAAGTCGAAGTCTCTAGGACATGAGGGAGAGGCCTCTTAAGCTAATCTACCCCCTCCTTCACAAGTATAGCTATGTCTGGCGACCCATTTTTCTTACAGAGGGACCTGCAAAATATTAGGCATAGGGGAAATGATCACTCTATGTTTTTTCTATTTTTCTGATGCCCAAAACCCTTTTTCCACATGGAATTCATATAGTCTATGATTTTATTAGCTCTTTTTTGAAGGTGTTATTAGGTTTTATACATCAATTTTCCATGGAACAACATAAGGTATGTGTAATCCTCATTGGTGATGATTTTTATGATGATTTATTTTTAATTGAGTAAGTGCAATCGATTGATATCTTTTTTTTTCTTGAAACAGGTCAAAAACGTGATCCGGCCTTCCATCCAACCCTCCATCCAACCCTTCATCTAGCCCTCCATCCAACCCTCCATCCAACCCTCCATATGACCTTTAGAGTGTATTGCAGTTGGTGATTGGCATATCGATGAGCTCTCTTTGGTGAATTCAACACATAGGTTTCATTCATGCTCAAGCCCTCCAACTATGGAACTCAACACATTCAAATTTGAGAAGTTGAGATGACTTCTATTTTGAGCACACAAAGATATTGGAGAGATGTTGTTTGTTGATAGGTTTTAATGAGATTTTTTTTTAGAGAGAGCGTCGACCCTTTCAGTGGTCGATCTCTCAGCTACATTGTAAACTCTATAAATATTGGAGTCTTTCGGGACAAACAAGACACAATTGTATATACAGTTATTATCTTGGATTTCTCTGTAAAACTCTGTTTTAATGATTAATACTAATGATATGCTAAATATGTGATTGTTTTTTACATTGAAGTAGTGCCACGACTGTCTGGGGGGGCCACCATTGGTCTAGGTAGCTTGTTCATATCGTTGTATATTTATATTTTCGCATTTTACTATCATTACTTGCTAATTTCGGGTTGCTTGTTAAAATTGTATTGCTATGTATATATATGTGTATAACTTGCATATCGCTCTCTGAAATTGTATGTATGTTACCTAATACTTACATTTTTCTATATCTACTTGTCTATATTCTGACACCTAACATCTTGTTATGCAAGTTGTAGTTTATTAATGCGTATATGTTTATAGCTATTTAACTATGCAATCATATCTTTCTTCCTCTATTTCATAAGTTGTAAATTACTTCACAGTTTGGTTATTTAGGCAGTGTCTTTCTTAACTATATCTACTTTATTAAATTACGAAGGTCAATTACTTCTTCTAGATTCACATGACTTGTTTTCTTTATTTCCAGAATTAGAGTGATAGGATAGGAGTTGATTTCAAATTCCTTTATACAAGCTTTATATGTTGTATCAATTCCAAAAATATGCATTGATAACCTCATAATGGCAAAGCTCTCCATATATTTTCTTATTAATACTCTACATTTCTCTGTAGAAGTTAGCATCGAATTAATTCCATTTGAATTGTCAGTGGTGATTAGATGCCATTGTGACATAATTCGCCATTGTATACATAACCATCACATTTGAATATTTTCACAATGCTCTTACTTTCAGTTAGGTAGATTAGTGTAAAGATAAGGTTTATTTCATACAAGATAAAAGTAATTGTGAGTTTTGAAGACATGCTGTAAGAATAGAGTTCACTTTGAAGAATTAATTTTGAAAGATTTCTTACTTATCCACAGACTGCTTGTTCATTCGGAGAGTTTATTATTTAGATGAATTGTTCATAGTCATATATTTCTTCTAAAAAGATGATTCATTTAGATTATTGTTTTAAAGATTGCTCTGTACATCTAAATTCAAGTATACTGTTCAGATGGATTGTAGCTTATTTAGAGTATTTTAAATCATCTTTCAAAGTAGAATTGTAAATTGAAAAAGAGTGTTGATCTCTAGGGTAAACCATCCTCTTGTCTAGTTAATATTTCCATTAGCTTTTCTTTTTTCCTTGACTCATATTGTGTCACAACTCTAAGTCTACTTACCTTAGTTGAAAATTTAATTGAGTGAAATTATTACATATAGTTTACCCATCGAATGATCTTTTGTATCTTTTAAATGTAACCTAACTTCCTTCATATTAGGTTTTGATTATGGTGGCTAGCACGAATATATTGGTCGAACTCGAATTCCACTCGACATTCTTGTGTCATGTGTCCATCATCGACATCCTCTGTGTGAAAATGATGTCCATATGCCCACATAGATGGGAACAAATGCACCTATAAAAAAGTGAAAAAATCACAGTGTCGTGTGTCTAATAACCCAACCAATAAAATATAAAATATAGATGTTACAATTCAAAGGTGCATCATGAAGTTAAAAATGTACACAAAGATATCATTACCAAGTTGTTTCACCTAATCCCTATGTTTAGTGCATCCTCTTTAGCACATGGGTAACGACCGAATGTACCATATTTCTCTCTAACTTGGTTAGCAACCCAACTGTTGGGGCATATCATTGGAATATTTTCTATTAAATGATCAAGATAAGGCATGATTCTACCATTCAAAGATTTGAATTATTTCCTGTCATTATCCCATTTCCTCCTCTTATGTTCATACAATGGGACCCATGGCTGTGTTTGCTCTGAATTGTAAAGAATGAATTTATTGATGGCATCAATTTTTGAATTCGTTGATGTATATATTCATGAAATGAAACCAACATATAGTACCTATGAGGTCAAATTATACATTATGAAGTTTAGTGTGAATAGTTACTTTGTAGAAATTTGACAAACGATAAGTCACTTAATATTTATCAATATTCATTTTCCATTCGTTTAGAGAATCTCCCCTTATCTTTTGTCTTTATCCCTTTCATCATCCCAAATAACCACACTTGGTTTGTTTTTGATATGCTTGATGTACTCACTGGCATAATAGAAAGACTCATATGATATGTACCCCTTTTCCATAGACCCCTCAGGGTTTTCCCTTTGTAGAACAAATCCTTTCAATTTCTTCATGTACCTCTCTAAGACGAACATCCAATGATAAGAGACCACTCTAAATAATTCAACCTCATAAACTAGGTGAAATAGAAGATGAACCTGCAAGTCCATGAAAATTGTCGATAGTTCCTTCTCAATCATACAAACAATCTAAGTTATCTCTTGATTCCACCATGGAATGTTATCCATATGAATATCCTTTGATGTGATTCAATGTATAAATCTGTTGGGCACTCAACACACCCTAAAAATCTTGATCAAATTTTGTCATTTTTGGGTACCACTTGTTTTCTTCACTATCTGACTCGATTTCATTTTGGGAAGTGGTTTATCATTGTTCTTTTTTTTCAAGTCTCTTATCACCTAGTCAAGTTTTTTTGAAATTATGAAACCTCGTATCTAAAATACCTTAACAATCGAATTAAGAATCGACAGCTAAACACTACACCTAACATGCTCAGATTCGATGTCCGAAAGAATTCAAGTGAGTAAAGGAACCACACAAAAAAAATGATTGTCGAGCGTTGATCCTCATCGGCATCGTCAGAAGGTGGTTTTGGTTTGTGTAATTTTTTCACATAAAGGTTCAATAGATATTCGATCCCCTTTGACATAAGTAAAATACGAGGAAGGAAAACGTTAACAAAGGACGTAAAGAAATCGTCGATAGCCAATGCCCGATGCACTTTATCGGGACCGGGGAAAATATAGAAGGATCGCAGAAAACATTTCAATCATGATAAATTTATCTCCAATCATCGATCCCCGGTGCATTTTTGGCATAGATACTTTTTCGAGGGAGCCAATTCGAGATCACTTGGGTAGGTTTATCATTGATCATCGATCCCTGACACTTTTCAGCGTCGACAAGATAGGATTTGGTTTTAGAACGAATGGCTTAAAGAAAGTCTTGACTCTGAATAACATGAGCGAATTAATTCACTGGTCTCAAATGCCACTTATCTTTACCAGGTAAGAGGATCGTACGGACTAGTTTTAACCCGAGTCATTTTTTCCCCAGGTCCTGATCACACCTTCGAGTCATCCTTACCACGTTGGCTCTATATGGTAAGATTGATCAACCTCATAGATTTTGCAGGAGGATATCAAAGAAATTTTTCATAGCACAATCCTAACCCCTGATCCACCAACTGAAAGGGTGGAACGATGGGACGTTTGCAACATTATATATGATCGGATTTTGGACATTTAAGGAACTAGTTACTGCTCAATCCCGCATTACTTTCTACCCCATGTGTCGATTAGAAAAAAATATTTTTAAATCATCGATAGACCACATTAACGCATGCACCTCTGCCACCAACCCATGATAAATTTAAGTTTAGACACCTCTGAAGATCCGACGACGGATTTGTTGAAATTTCACTCATAACCCAAATTGAATGGTTGATTCGACATGACAAGATCATCCATGTTTAAATATCTAGAACCATTTTGAACAAATTCATTCTATGCGTAAGTGAATTCTAGAGAGTCCAAAGGAGCAGAGCGAGCAACTCGAGATTGTACTAACCCTTTTGGATTATCAAAACCAGGTTTAACAATCTTTAGAGGTGTGTATCCAAGTCTTTCAACTTGTTGGTTATAATTTATATATGTTCATCTAGGTTCTTACATAGTCTCTAAACTATTATCTAGTTGCAGGAAGAATGCTATCGAGAAATCCAACCACTAGATGCTCACCTAGATCACCAAATCTTAAAGAAGTTGAGATATGTGAAGGCTCTTCCCCGGGGACCGCAAAGAAATTGGAATATGCTCTTAGGGCAGAGCCTACCATCAAAACCTTGACAAAAAAAGATTTTTCCCAACCTATGGCCTTCGGTGATACTGAAGAAAGCATTGGGTCCAAAATAATGCTTCCATATTGGTGGGATCTCTTTAACAGGATCAACTGAGAAGAATACCCAGAATATATCCCACGCAATGATCCAGACGTAAGGATGCTCGATGACTAGGTGTTCCTGAACATTTGACGATCGTATTTACACATGGTGGTGAGTAGAACCCTATTTTTCCTCTGCATAGAGGTTCTGAAGTGTCTCATCGACCACACAAACGAGTAGAAATGTTTTATCAATGATGAGAACAATAGATGCGTCAGATTTTTCTTCCCAATAGAAGTCCAAAATTACTATCAGGGACCGAGAGGAGTGGCTCAACATGGACTTCATGGTGAAGTTTTATGAGATCCATGACACCAACCGATTGATGGCCTCATGGTGGAAGGAGGATGAGAAATTCACTAACTAGAGCAATGGCTGGTATGGAACAATTATTCTGATGGAGCCATGCTTATATTTGATGGCTCTCATCTGTCGTTTATATGGAGAAAAGGAATGATCCAAGTTTTCGGAAGCATGGATGCCTTTGGCATACACAGTTGCAATCATCAAGAGCATATTCAAATGGGGAGTGATAATCTTAAAAAAATTAAGCATCTATGTACAGTAGGCCCAAATGCTGAAGGAAGGAGTGGTACCAACTTTCTACATGCTCTCGTACCTGCTCGATGTCATGTGTGGAAGGAATGTCTTTGTCATAATGAATCTAAGCTGGCATGTTGCAGAGCTCCCAATCCATGTCTACTTCAGTGTACTATGAGAGAATAGGTACAATAAATATCATCCACTCATCTACGTTGAATTCATCACCCACATTTATTTTATTATTTTTAAGAATGAATTCCCAAGGCTATCGGCGATAGCCAAGAAAATGATAGCATAGGTAGGAAATTGGTACTTGGACAAATGCTCAACCTAAATCAAGGTGTTTGGTGCCATTGAAGCACCACATATCCTACTCGCTCGTGTCCGAGACCGATGCGTTGTGGGAGAAATATGTTATCAGACCATCCTGTAGGGCTATAATGCCACAATGGTCAAAGACATGAAACAAGTTTTCATACCCTACAGTTTCCATGTGGGGTTCTATTTGGTAAAGGAAACTTCTCAAGCCAAACAAGAAGGGTTGAGACAACTTGAATTAAGGTTCCCAACAGGCTCATTCTGCATGCACGACCCCAAATTCCTTGTCCTCCAACATGCTTCGCAAGTATCATCCTGCTAGCCATATGCTCATGATAAGTTTGAGGAAACAATATTCACAAAGAGCACCTAGGACTGGGACGAGGTGGTGCAAAGGATGTCCAAACAAAACATGACTAGGTTCAAGGCCATGAGCATGGATGAATAGGTGGAAAAAATAGAGTAGTCAGCTCAAGAGGCCCTCAGATCCATGGAAGAAATCAAAGTGGTAGAGACAACAAAAGCACATAGAGGGGGAGTGTTCTTGACACGAGAGGCATAGACAAGGGGATTGATTTTAATGGAAGAGGCACACAAAAGTCATTTATCAGTTGTAGAATGACTTGGATCTCATAGAGACAATAAGGGTTCCCATCAATAACTCAATCACAAGCATAGGAGAGCCAAGTGGCTCAGAGTCGATACAACTTGAAGGAATCATTGGGCCAAAAAACCATGAAATTACACCACCACAAATCAGATCACCAAGGGGAATTTCAACCCAACCTGAGATATCAAGGACACTAGGGAGGACCAGCATAACAAACCCCTTGTATGATTTAATAACTATCTATGATGATGAGGAGAGTTTGGAGATTTCCCTAATGACTCTGGTGCAAATCACAGAGGAGAAAGAACCTGAGAAAGCATCCACCCCAGGTCTCGATTCTCCAAGTCAGATCCGTCTGCATAACAATCATGAGGTAGAAAGTGCCTTGGATGCTTATCTTCTCAACATACCAGGAACCCTAATGGACAGCTTGAGGTTTGAGCTAGGATCGAGCAAACAAGGGGAAGAAATTCCACAACATGAAATTGGCATCTCAACAACCGATTACCAAGTAAGTACCGAAGCTACCCCTAATTCCTCAATTTTGGCCAGTACTTTACCACCCGATGAGAAAAAACCAGAGGCCAAGCCATGGGGACATACAAAAGAGGTTTAGGAACCTAGTCTTGAATAAATATACATCGTTGGGAGCCTGGGAAACACTCTTACATGGTAAGAACAACAAATCACCAAACTGGTTGATTAGGTCACCGATATACAATAAATCACTTATGACCAAAAGAGGAAATCCATCGCTAAGAGAACCACCAAGAAAATGAGGCTTACTTTGGACAGTTTGATCCTCATCATCACAAAGGAGAAACTGATCAGCACAGAGCATGCCAAGATGTTTGAGATTATTTATGCAAGGATGGTGATCACATATGCCACCATGGATAGAGAAAGGAAATATGAAGAGAAATTGGTCATTGCGCTAAAGGGTTTGGAGCATCTATGCCATTTGGCGAAATACTATCAAGACTCCACACAGGCCACAATATTTTTGAGAAGCGAATTCAATGATGCCTACAACAAATTTACGAGTGAGAGGCACCTTCTCACTGAAGGGATATCTGACTTCCAATAAGACATCCTTATGGTGCTAGCGACATGAAAAGGCATGTAAAGACGGTATGAGAAGGCTCACCAAGTGATGGAAAAAATTGATTACATCATCATGGTTTAAAAGGGTCGAGATGTCAAAGAACATGGCATTCAGGTGATAAGAGACAACAACATAGATCGTATAAGGAAGTCAATTGAATAGTGGGTAAAGATGGCCCAAGAACCTCAGCGGTAGATTCAAGATAAATGGTCCAATTGTAAAAGAAGGTGGACCAATATCAATCGTGCGATGAGAGACATCAGTCTCCCAAAATTTGTCTCATCTGAGGATTTTGTCGACTTGCATCACATAGTCAAAAAACATGCAGAACAAGACTTGGTGTGGACTACAGATATAGAAAAGGTGGAAAGCATGGCACCGGGTCAAGTACAATAACTCATGGAGCACCCGATCAAGGCTCAAACAATATTACAACAGTTATGTGTTAAAGTAGTTAAGAAGGAAGTTCCACCTCCTCTCAGGAGAGGACTCTTGTTGACCAGGCCCCCAAGGAAACAAAAAGAACAAGGTCTCGAAAAGGGAAGTGGATACATAAAAGACCTACAATGAATGATAAAGAAGTTGCCAAATGAAATCATAGATATGAAAAGAAGTGCAGGGGAAGGAAACCAAGGCCAGAGGCCCTATAAAACCTTTTTTAAAATAAACCCAGCTTTCAAAGCAATCAAACCTCCCCCAACCAACTTAAACATTGATCTGGGAAATGTAGCATATGACTCTTTCTGTACCTATCACCAAGAGAAACATTTTGAGAGAGACTATCCACAATGGGTGCATGCCATGAATTTGATGGCCAACTAGTTTTTATATGAGGTTTCCCTTGCCGAACAATTGAGTGACTCAACTATGAATATTGTTGATCAGGAATAAGTTTACCCACCGAAAGAAACAACCATGCTACTATGGGACCCTGACCTACCGATGCATTCCAATGATATATTTGAGGTTCAAGAACCACTCGCAGAGGTCTTGGTTGTGCAAACCCAAAGTAGGGGTCATTCGGTCTCAAACTACCTTACCATTTCCCACACTTCGAGAGGAAAACAAATGTTTGATCACCCGAAAGAATCTATTGTCTCTCCCAAAGAAATCCTATAAACATCCATACACGAGAATCACCCAAGCTAGACTACAACATAGTAGTAGATTTGAAAACATTGAAGGCAAATATATCGGTCATGGACATGTGTAGAATACACCAACAGAAGGATTTTCTATTATAGGCTTTGAAGTCAATAGAAAATACTATAACAAGCACTGACAAAGGATAAAATCCAGCCCTCATGGATCTAAGAAATAATCCAAATGTGAATTCTTGCTCTAAAGATAAGAAAGGAAAACCTTTCATTCCACTGTTCCTCTTGACATTTTAATTTTTCAACATAAACCTCCATGATTGTTTGGTCAACTTAGGGGCATCCTCTAATGTTATGCCACTATCTATCTGCAATAAATTAAACACAGTCCCTCTCAAAAGTGATAAACATGTGATACAACTGGATAGAACCTAGGTGAAGGTTATGGGAGAACTCAAGGATGTCATGATCAGAATGGCGACAAACCCGAAATTTTTTGAAATGATTAACATCATTGTAGTAGATATCCAAGAAACTTATGGATTTCTACTTAGTTGAGATTGGTCCAAGAAATTGAATTGATACTTTAGTATAGACTGGTCTCACCTTTGGTTGCCATTAAAAGGACACACGAATATGATCAGGATCAATAGGGAAAGGCATATAAAACATATTGTCACCGACCTAGAAGCCCTCAACGAACCCTCTTCAACAGATTTACCCGTACCAGGAAATTATTTTTACGACTCCAATTTTGGGATTTTATCACCTCTCTCATCTGATTTCCCTCTTACTCAAAAATCCAAAATGACTTTTCAAGAAATTTTTTTGATGACGGTAGAAGAAATCCTCTTCTGTCAAGAACCTCTATTAAAAACCACAAAGAAAATAGGAGGAAAGGAGGAATGTGGTAGGAAAAAATAAACTGATGGTTTTCTCTCTCAAGTTTGGACCTTGTACTTTGATGGTTCTAAGTTGTAAGTGGGATCAGGAGCAGGGTGTATCCTCATTGATCCCAAAGGTAAACGAAATTTCCTATCCTCCAGACTAGAATTTGAATGCACAAACAACACCGCCAAGTATGAATCTCTAGTACAAGGGATAAAGAAAGCCATAGACTTAAGAGTTAAAGAACTAAAGTTTTTTGGAGAATCTTAAATCATAGCTAGATAGGTAAGGAACACTATACACTGCAACTCTCCTCACCTTAGTGTTGGATTACTGACAGGGGGGTGAATAAGTAATAATGTAATTATAATCCTTTTTCTTCAAATGTTATATCAATGTAGAATTATTATCCAATAATGAGCAGTAATAAATAAACAATCACACACATACACAG
>JZKD02S1717566.1:492461-515817 GCA_000966675.3 Picea glauca
TTTCACCATAAGGGGACCACTTTGGAGTTCATCCATATTTACTTCTTATCAACCATGAAAAAAAAAATGAGTCATATTTACATCAAACACTATTGGTTCCATTACCCAAACCTTTGTGCTACAGGTCTTTCTTCAAGGGTTGACATCAATGACAACCAACCTTAATCAACACTTAGGAATTATCAATAGGAAGTGCACAGACTAATAAAACAATTTGAAGCCTTCAACATTACAACGATCCCCAGAACAAAGAACACTCTTTCCGATTCCCTAGCCACTGCTTCCTCAAGTTTATCCCCTTCATAAGACTATGAAGCCTCCTGGTTCATTGTGGCGCTACTATACAAACTGCCAGTGTCCAACAATATTTATAATTGGAAGGTATTTGAAGGAGATGAACATATCATAAAATTCTTAACCAATCAGGAAAATTTTAAATATCTGTCTATTAATGATGAAATATTTTAGGAACAACTGGTAGAAATTGATCCCCATGTACAAAGAGCTGGAACAGATCAATCTACTGACAAACCGACCTTTCACACGATACCGAAAGGGGTAGCCAATTTAGAAAACCGTTTTGACTTAAGGGAAAGATTCAAGGGGTCAACAAACACAAAGACATGGAGTTCATGTCCTATGTACGAGACTATAAATCTAGGAACCTCGAAAAACCCTAAGAATATAAATATCAGCAAGACAGTATCTAAAGAAGAGAGGAGTGCCTATCTCAAACTTTTCAGAGAATATCAAGATGTTTTCACATGGTCCTATCGATATCTGAAGAATTAAGATACGTGTATCATTCAACACACTATCCCGTTAAAACCCAAAGTAAAACCCTTCCAACCAAAGATTCGGAAGTACCACCCATCCTTGGAGCCTTTCATGTGTCAGGAGTTGAAGAAATTACTAGATGCTAAAATTATCTTTTAGGTTAGACATTCTACATGGGTAGAAAATTTGGCTCCTATTAGAAAAAACTCTTGGGAAATCCCTCTGTGTGTGGATTTTAGAAAACTCAATAGAGAATCAGAAAAGGACAACTACCCAATCCCACCGATGGCTAGACCGTGTCTGGTTCTGAGGTTTTTTCTCTGCTGGATGGTTTTTCAGGTTACAACCAAGTTCTAGTTTCAGAGGAAGACTGATTGAAAAATACATTTCGAACCAAGTGGGGAACCTTTTCTTATAAACACATGCCATTTGGGTTAATCAATGCAGGGGCAATCTTCCAAAGGGCCATGGACATAGAATTTTAGGGACTAGTCAACAAGTGTGTAGTAGTTTATTTGTACAACGTGACTGTGTATTCAAAGAATAGAGAAGATCACATCTGACACCTAACCCATATTTTCGAGAGGTGTAGGAAATACGATTTATCTTTAAACCCTAATAAAACTATATTTGGTATCGAGGAAGGGAAACTATTAGGTCATATTATATCTCAGGAAGGGATTCACATAGACTTGAAACGAATTAGGGTGATAGCTCAGCTTCCATTACCCTACAACAAAAAGGCTATGCAATCCTTCTTTGGGAAAATCAATTTTGTGAGAAATTTCACCCTCAATTTCGCTGAAATTATCAAACCCTTATAAACAACTATCCACAAAGATGTTGAATTTAAGTGGGATGATGAATGAAAAGGTTATTTCATCAATATTAAGACTACAATATCTCAAGCTCCAGTGTTGCGAAGTCCTGACTTTAGAAAATATTTTTTCCTCTACACTTTTGCCTCTGACCAATCGTTAGTTGCAATATTGACACAAAAGGATGATGAAAAAAATAAGGCCCCGGTCTCATTCATAAGCACTAATCTCCAAGGGGATGAACTAAATTACCCTGCTATAGACAAGCATACTTATGCGGTATACAAGGAAGTGAAACACTTCAGATATTACATCCTAAAGAACCGTACAAAAATCATTGTACATCATCCTACAGTCTGATCCCTATTCACTCAGTAGAAGACGAGGGAAAGAAGAGGGAACTGGATGGTAGTGGTCCAAGAATTATAAAACCTTCCAAACTAGTTAAGGGACAAGGATTATGTAAACTGAGTTGAAGCTCGAGACCAAGTAAATGAAGACCCCCAGTGGAATAATGAATTGGCATTATGGTATAGTGAAGATTCAAACATATCCCCAGGGAAGGAGTCTTGGTATGGGAAATTATCTTATCTCCTGCACCATGGGACTTTCCTAGAAAACCTAAACCTTAAGGAAAGGAGAGCTCTCTGGCTAAAATCAACACAATATCACCTCATAAATTTGGTGCTCTTCCACATTAATTATGATGGGGTACTATAAGATGTATCGAATGAGAAGACATGGATAAGGTTCTGAAGGATCTCCATGATGGTCCTATAGGTGGAAAATTCGTAGGGAACACCACTGCTCACAAAATACTGAGAGATGACTATTATTGGCCTACTCTATTCAAACATGCTCACACATATGCTAGGAACTGTAAAACTTGTCAAATAAGCATGGGGGGGGAAAAGAGAGTAGTTGTCCCACTCCAACATGTTGTCATATCTAGGACTTTAGAGCAATGGGGGTTAGATATCATAGGATAAATTACACTAATTTCCTAAAAACAACATAGATACATACTGACTGTCACAGACTATTTCACAAAATGGGCAGATGTTGTCCCTTTGACTCATGTGAACGAAAAGGTGGTGATCCAATTCATAGAACAACAACTAATCACAAGGTTTAATATGCCTTATGTCCTTGTTTTTGATAATGTCGCTTACTTTTATTCCACCCTATTAACAGAGTTTTCTCTAGAGTAAGGAATCATAACTAGATACTCTACAAACTACTATCCATAGGGGAATGGAGTGGAAGAATCAAACAATAAGAGCCTAGTGAGGATATTAAAGAAAACAGTTGTAGAAAACCAGAGAAATTGGCACAGTTCACTTCATAATTCCTTATGGGATGATAGAGTAACACCCAAGGAAGCTATAGGGAATTCCCCATACTTTCTAGTATAAGGACATGAAGGCATTCTCCTGAACGGGCAATATCTCCCATCTCTTCAACTTTATCAGGATTGTAGAGGACAACCTTCATCGGTTATTCAACAAAGAATTTACACCCTTCTCATGCTGGAAGAAGAAAGGGAGAAAGAAAAATCAAAGTTCATTTCTCATCAATAGATAGTTGAAAGGTGGTTTGGCAATCATAAAGCCAAAGAGAAGAATTTTGAAGTAGGAGACTTAGTCCTGAAATGGGACAAATCGAATGAGTTGAAGGGAAAACATTCGAAGTTTCAGAATCTATGGCTCAGACCTTTTTAGGTAGCCGAGAAAATTGGGGTAGGAACGTATCGGTTGAAAAATCTAAGGTGGGAACCTGACGCCCTCTCAGTGACTGGCCAAGCCCTAAAACAATATTTCTATTAAAAAGAAAAATGTGTGTGTTTCATGATATTTTGTTTTTAGGTAGGTCAATTGTGGAATTATTCATTTTTGTTATAGTATTTTTTGTTCTTTGAATTTTAGGTTCAACATGGAATTTGTTGACCTTAGTTCATGCAGTATAACAAACTTTGTTCCTGACTCATGCTTACATACAACACAAGAAGTGCTGGGAGAATTGCGGTCATTTTGAAGGAGTTCTTTATATAACCTGTGCAGATAAACAACCTTGGCAAAGTGATGAAGTGTCCTCCTGGTGGTCTGGTAAAACCTAAAGGTAAATATGGTAACCTGGAAAGGACCACATGTACCTCAAGACAGATCTAGCAAAAAAAAAAAAATTACCTTAACCATCTCATTTTGCAAATAACACACATCCTCCTCTCCCACTCGCTTAGTGAATTCTACTGAAATAAAATCAATTATATCAAATGAGTGAAAAGTAGGAGAGTTTATGCAGATAAATTCATCGGGGCTATGGACGCTCACTGGTAGCAGAGCAAGGTCTTTGGTGTCGGGGTGACTCTGATGGGGCTATGGATGCTCGCTAGCAGCGGTTAACACTGTAGCAAGTGAATGATGATAACTAAAAGTCCTGGTGCCAGTGAATACTTTACTCGACTCTTTTCAAAAGAGGGCATGGGTCATGGTTAAAGGAAACAAAGGTGGAAGAAAGGTTGAAACCCCACAGGCATGGACAGATTCACCAAATGGGGAATTTCAAATGTAAGGATAGAAGAGGCTCTGATAAAAATCCATTTAATTTCTTATCCAGCTTCTACATCAACTAATCCCAGGGAAGGAACAAAGATTTTTCTTTCACCCATTGAGTCGCCATTTGTTGAGCACTCAACATACCCTAAAAATCATGATAAATGTTTTTCATTTTTGGGTACCACTTGTTTTCTTCACTATCTGACTCAATTTCATTTTGGGAAGTGGTTTATATTTGTTTTTTTTTCATGTCTCTTATCACCTAGACATGTTTGTTTGCACTTATGAAACCATATCTAACATACCCTAGCAATCGCATTAAGAATCGACGACTAAACACTGCACCTAACGCGCTCAGAGTCAACATTTGAAAGAGTTCAAGTACAGGAACCGCCCCACAAAAAAAAGTCGTCAACCGTCGATCCTCATCGGCATCAATAGACGACATTTTTGGTTTGCATAAGTTTTACGCATAATTCTTCGAGATATATCCGATCCCCTTCGACATTGGTAAAATACGAGGAATACAGACATTAACAAATGACGTAAAGAAATTGTCGATAGTCGATGCCCGATGCACTTTATCGAGATCGGGGAAAATTCATAAGGATCACAACAAACATTTTGACCGCGATAAAGTTATCTCCGATCGTCGATCCCCAATGCATTTTCGACATCGAGAATTTTTCAAGGGAGCCAATCCAAGAGAACTTGGGTAGGTTTATTGTCAATTGCCATTCCCTGACACTTTTTACCATCAAAAAGATAGGATTTGGTTTTAGAATGAATGGCTTAAAGAAATTACTGAATCCAAATAACACAAGCAAATTAACTCACTGGTCTTGAACATCATGTGTCTTTACCAAGTAAGAGGGTCTTACAGTCTAGTTTTATCACAAGTCATTTTTTCCCCAGGTCCTAATCATACCTTCGAGTCAGCTTTACCACATCAACTATGTACGGTTATATCGATCAACGTCAAAGTTTTTGTAGGAGGATATCAACAAAACTTCTCACGACACAATCCTGACCACCGATCCACCAGCTGAAAGGGAGGAATGATGGGACATTTGCAACATTAGATACAATCGAATTTTGGACATTTAAGGAAATAGTTAATGCATGATCCTGCATTAGTTGCTACCCCATGTGCCAATTAGACAACAACATTTTGAAATCTATGATAGACCACATTACCACCTGTGCCTCCACCGTAAACCCATGATGAATTTAAGTTTAGACACCTCTGAAGATTTGGCAGCAGATTTGTTGAAATTTTACTCATAAACTCAATTGAATGGATGATTCCACATGGTAAGATCATCCCTTTTTAAATCTCTAGAACCATTTTGAACAAATTCATTCTGCACATAAGTTAATTCCTGAGTGTTCAAAGAAATAGAGTGAGAAATTCAAGACTGTACTGACCCTTTTTTATTATCAAAACCAAGTTTAACAAGATTCATAGGTATGTATCCAAGTCTGTCAACTTGTTGGTTATAATTTATATATGTTCATCTGGTTTCTTACACAATATCTAAACTCTTCTCTAGTTGCAGGAAAAATGTCATCAAGAAATCCAATCACCAGACGCTCTCCTAGATCACCAAAGCTGAAAGAAGCCGAGATAGGCGAAGAATCTTACCCCTGGATCGTAAGGAAATTGGAATATTCTCCCAGGGCAGAGCCTATCATCAAAACCTCGACAAAGAAATATTTTACCCAACCTCCATTGTTTGGTGATACTGAAGGAAACACTGGGTCCAAAATAATGATCCCACAGTGGGGGGATCTCTTTAACAGGATCAATCGAGATGAATACCTAGAATATATCCCACACAATGATCCAGATGTAAGGACGCTCGATGACCAGGTGTTCCCGAACATCCGATGGTCATATTTACACATGGTGGCGAGTAGAACCTCGGTTTTCCCCTGCATAGAGGTTCTGAAGTTCCTCATTGACCACACGGACGGGAATAAATGATTAATCAATGATGAGAATGGAGGATGCATCATAGTTTTCCTCCCGATAGAGGTCTAGAAGTACTATAAGTTTAGGGACCCAAAGGAGCGACTCAACACGGACTTCATGGTGAATTTTTATGAGATCCATGACACTAGTTAGTTGATGGCCTCATGGTGGAAGGAGGACAAGAAATTCACTAAACGAAGAAATGGTTGGTATGGAATGATTAATCTGAGGGAGCCATACATATATTTGATGGCTCTCATCTGTCGGTTATATGGAGAAAAGGACTTCTCCAATTTTTCGAAAGCATGGATGCCTTTGGAATACAAAGTGGAAATCATCAGGAGTAGCTTCAACTGGGGAGAAATAATATCAAAACAATTAAGAATATGTGTACACCAGGCCCATATGTTGAAGGAAGGAGAGGCACCAACTTTCTACATGGCCTCATACCTTCTCGATGTCATGTGTGCAAGTAACGTCTTCGTCAACATGAATCTAAGTAGGCATGTTGCAAAGATCCTATTTCATGTCTACTTCAGTGTACTATGGGAGAATAGGTACAAGAAATATTACGCACTCATCTGTGATGAATTCATCGCCCACATTTATTTTATTATTTTTAAGAAGGAATTCCCAAGGCTATCGGCGGTAGCCAATAAAATCATAGCCAATGTAGGACATTGGTACTTGAACAAATGCTCAACCTACATCAGGGTGTTCAGGGCCACTGGAGCACCACATATCCTACCTGCTCATGTCTCATAATGGATCATCATGGCATAAATCTGTTATCATACCATCCTACAAGGATATAATGCCACATTGGTCAAAGACAAGAAATGAGCTTTCATACCCTACGGTTTCCATGTGGGGTTCTATCTGGTAAAGGACATTGCTCAATATAAACAATAAGGGATGATCCAACTTGAATTTAGGTTCCCAAGAGGCCAATTCCAGAAGAACGACCCTAAAGGCATGGTCCTCCAACATGCTTCATAGGTATTATCCTACTGGTTATATGCTCATGATAAGTTTGAGGACTAAATCTTCACAGAGAGTGCCTAGGACTGGGACAAGGTGGTGCATAGGATGGCCAACCAAAACATGACTAGGTTCAAGGCCATGAGTATGGACGAATAGGTGGAAACGATAGAGCAGTCAGCTCAAGAGGCCCTTATATCCAAGGAAGAAATTAGAGAAATAGAGACAATAGAAGAACAGAGAAGGGGAGTGTTCTTGAAACTAGAGGCATAGACAAGGGGATTTATTTTAATGGCAGAGGCATAGAGAGTCATTGATTAGTTTCATAATGAACCAATTCTCATAGAGATGATGAGGGTTTCCACCGACAACCCAATCACAAGCAGAGGAGAGCCAAGTGGCTCAGAGCTGATACAACTTGAAGGAATCATCGGGTTAGAAAAACTTGAAATTCCACCACCACAGATCGGATCACTAGGGGGAATTTCAACCTAGCTTGAGATATCAAGGACACTAGGGAGGACCAGTGTACCAAACCCCTTGTATGATTTAATAACTATCTATGATGATGAAGAGAGTTCAAAGGTTTCCCCGGTGACTCCGTTGCAAATCATAGAGGAGAAAGAACCTGATAAATCATACACCTCAGGTCTCGATGATCCAAGTTAGAGTCATCCATAGAAAGAGAATGAGGTACAAAGTGACTTGGACTCTGAGCTACTCGACATACCGAAAACCCCAATGGACAACTCAAGGGATGAACTAGGATCGAGCGAACAAGGAGAATAAATTCCATAATAGGAAATTGGCATCTCAATAGTCGATTACCAAGTAAGTACCAAACCTTCCCCTGATTCCTCAATTTTGGCCATCACTTTACCACCCGATGAGAAACAACTAGAGGCCAAGCCATTGGGAAATATAGAAGAGTTTCAGGAATCCAGTCTTGAACAGATATACATCGTCGAGAGCCTAGGAAACACTCTTATTTGGGGAGAGAAACAAATTCTCAAAATGGTTGATGAGGTTTCCTATATATAAGAAATAACTTATGAACGAAAGAGGAAAGCCATCATGAAGAGAACCACCAAGAAAAGGAGGCTTTGGAAATTTCGATCCGCATCAACACAGAGGAGAAATTGATCAGCATGGAGCATGCCAAGACGTCTGCGCTTATCAATGTAGGGATGGCAATCACAGATGCCACCATGGATAGAGAAAGAAAATATGAAGAGGATTTTCTCATTGTGCTAAAGGAGTTGGAGCATCTGCGCCATTTTTGGAAATACTATCAGGACTCCACACAGGCCAGGATATTTTTGATAAGCGAATTCCAAGATGCCTACAACAAATTTACGAGTGAGAGACACCTTTTCACTGTAGGGATAGACAAATTATAGGAAGACACCCTTATGGCACTAGCGATGTGAAAAGATATGGAAATATGGTATGAGAAGGCCCATTAAGTGGTGGAAAGAATTGATTACATCAGCGTGGCTCAAAAGGGCCGAGACGCCGAAAAGCATGAAATTAGGGTACTAAGAGATAACAACATCAATCGTATAAGGAATTCGGTCAAACATTGGGTAAATATGGCCCAAGAACCTTAGTGGGAGATTCAAGTGAAATGGGTCAATTGCAAAAGAAGTTGGACCAATATCAATCGTGCGATGAGAGACATCGGTCTCCCAGAATTCAGATCACCCGATGACATTGTCGAATTGCATGACATAGTCAAACAACATGCAGAACAACACTCAACATGGACTACAGAGATATAAAAGGTGGAAAAAATGGCACCAGTTCATGTACAATAGTTCCTAGAGCACCCGATCAAGGCTCGAATAATATTACAACAATTAAGTGTTAAAGTAGTCAAGTATCAGGCACAGGTAATGGAGATAAAAGATATACTTTCGGCCCCAATGGACCAACACAGATTCATGTATGCCAACACATGCGAGGAAATCTTTGTCAAATCGTCAAATTATGAGAAGAGTCATCCACTTAAGTGAAACCATTTGATGACTCTTAGGAGACAGAGATATGGAAGCCCCATGTGGAAGTTTTTTGTTTTACTTAGCTTACACTTTGATATTTATTTTTAGTTAATAAGTTGTTATAAATAAGAGGATCGACCTTTTAAAAAGGGTGGATTTTTTTGGCAAAGACCCTCATTTTTGGAATTGTAAAGAACCATTTCGGAAATACCTTAATTGAGAAGTCTTGTTTAGGATTAGAGACAATTTTTTTTTTTACGTCAAAGGCATGTTTGATTGGATCATAAGGAGGAATTACTTTTGACTTTATCTCATGAATGTATGTTGTAATGAGTAAGAGTTTATGAATCTATTGATAAGTTATATGATTCAATATTTTTATAGTTGTTATCTCTAATGATGGAAATAAAATAATTGTGTTAATGTGTGATTAGTGATTAGAGCTAAGGAAACTAATTTTCTTCCCATCATTTTGTTGCATGTATGTTTTCTTTCGATAATTGTATCTCTGTCAATAATTGAAATACCAACAAGTTGATTTATTAGTACTAGTCTTGTCGTAGGTGTGAAAACATTTGTCTGCATGCTTGAGCATGAGGGTTATCTCGAGTTCATCCTTCTTCAGTAGTTAAGTTTTCCCCCTTTTCTTTTACCCAACTAGTTTATACTAGCACCTATATTTTATCAGACCCACCTATAAGAGAAAATACAAAAACGAGAATGTTCCAGCTAAAGGAGTACTTTTCACGAGAAGATATCCTATAAATCACTACGTAAATCACATCGATTAATTGGTTGAGTCACAAGATATGGAGAACCATTCCACTATCAAATGTTGTAGATTCTAATTGGGCCTCGGTGGTGGGTTTGGTTCCTACTGCCGAGGTAAAGGTATTTAGGACCTCTTAACAAAATCTAGATAATTTAGATATGGCACATCATAGGTCCTAGGGAAGGTCATGGTTCACACATCCATGCATGATAAGAGGATAATGACACTACAAAGTAAACACATAAAAAATTAATTATGGTTTATCCCATGGCATATAAATTAAAACAAATAATAAAATCATGTTTTTGACATTTGTACTCTTAGAAGGTTCAAATGGTCATGTGATTTCAACCCCGACAAATGGCCTTGCACAGTGAAGTTGCATCGTAGTTGCATAATGAAGTTGCATCGTAGTGAAGACCCATATAAATAAGGCATGTGGGTTAGGATTTGTATTTTCCAAGTCAAGAGTATATCACAATGTGTTTAGAATAATATCATAGAGCATGCCTGACTGAGAGTATATGAGCTCAAACTATTGCGCCCAAAATATTACTTGTTCCTATGAAAACACTTCTGAAGTTGAAATGTCCTTCAAAATATAAGGGAGTAGATATTTAAAGAACCATTCAAGGAGGAACTTAGGTGGAACCATAGCCTTAATCAAGTTATTCCTTCCCCTCCATTTCTAAATATGATCATAAATGTGAGTGGTGTTATCTTGCTCAAAATTAGCCAACAATTATGTCCCAGCATCATATCAGACAGGGAGTTGGAAATGGTTTAAGAAAACCATGGATAATTCCCTGAAAGTAGAGTACTTTCCCCTCTCAAGTTCCATATACCATTTGTCAACTCCTTTAGTAAGAGTATGTTGGAAAAAACATAATTTGATTGAATCATCATTGAGCAAGTTGGACAAACAACAAAAGTGGAAAGTCATAACGTGGTCCTGTGGATATTCACCACTTTTCCCTTTGAATTTTGGAATGTTCGAAGGCAGTTTAGTCAGGACCGTAGACCAACTCAGGTCGTGACAAATTGGATCATTCATCAACTTGTATAAGTCTGGAAAATGTAAAGTTTCCAAAAATGGTAACCTAGGTTGCATCATTGACTGATGAGCAACTTGAAAAGAAGGTCCTAGATTGTAACTGGTACCAAGATGCTAAAAGTATTTTTGTATCGAACCAGATCTTGGGATAAATCCTTTTTGGACTTGGTTAACTGGAGGAAAATCTCCACCAATCTTATTCCCAAAATAAAAACCTTGGTTTCCCATAGAGGACCCCCCATGAAGAGGAACAAATCCTGGCATGGGAGTAGAATGAACAGGAAAGGGGTTTCCCCCTTGTGACATCCCTTGAGAGGGATTCCACTATCCTTGGAGAGAGGTAATCCCCAACAGTGCCCCTAGTGAAGACAAAGGTAATTTCCAGGGGGCAGAATGACTTGGGAAGGGGTTTCCCCCTACCGACATTGTGCATGAAGTGAAAGGGTTGTTCCTGAACCCACCGTAAAGTGTGAATGGGGTCAATTTACATGGAATACTAGAAGATATAGGTTTGATACCCATATAGGTTCCCCACCCCCAGGTGGGGTTAGGTTGAGAATATTGGACAGGTCCTCTTTCGATGAACGAGGCTAATGGAGGAATGCGTCATCTTCACCAAGATATCATTTGGTAAGGAGTTGGAGTGCTCCCCATACCAACATTTGAAATTTACGATGTTGGTTGAGAACTAACCAATGCATTAAGCACGTCCATTGATGACATTCCCTAAGAGAGAGCATTAGTTGTGGATGAAAATGGTGTAGTTTCATTTGAAACTTGAGTGGGATAAAAAATCTTCCGATAATGCTACTATTCATTGCTGTGATGGTGGATTGAACCACATTTGTCATTTGAGATGACATATTACGGGGAAATATCCCATCGGTAAATATAACCAAGGTTTGAGTTGTAAGGGCTCCCAACCCTGACATTGGCGAAGTGTCATCTATAGTGGCCCAGTGGAGAGGGATACTATCAGCGAATTTCAATCTGGGAGGTGGGAATCCTACGAATTGAAATGGAAAAGTTGCAGGTAATGGAGGATTAAAGTGTGGAGCAAGATCCCCACTTCCAAGGTCCTCAATGGTTACCTCCTCTATTTCTGAAGCATTTTCTTCTAGAGGATCAATGTTTACGATCTTGGTCTGAATGGTCAATATGAAAGTGTCAAACTAATCAAGCCGATGCCTTTGAGGGAGAGGTAGAGAATTATTCCTAACCTCTTCCTCGAGAGGAAGGCATTGAATTATCCTCTATCTTCAAGGTGGTACGTTGGCCATTTTGAGTGATTATCTCTTGGTGACAATTGAATGACCTTCCTAAGTTTTAATTACCTTCACTAAACACACTGATACAAATCCCTAAAATACAAAAAAAACAAAAACAACTTTGTCAAGATTCTGACTCAAGTGGATTAGGTCTAGGAATCAGAATAACAACAAAGTGTATTTGGGCCCTTCCAGATGAAGGAATAGGTTGATTGAATCCCATGGACCAACATGTGAAGGTATGAGAAGCATTTATACTGACCTCTATATATCATCCTTATACAGGGAAAGTACCCACACTTCACAGGGAACCCTCCAGCAGTACTGAAGTGTGTAATACAAAATATTCCCTAGGTATTACAACAAACCTCCGTAGTCACCTTATGATATACCTAGGAGATGAAACTAAGGTTATTAGCTTGCAGTTAGTTCCTGGTGGGTACAGTCAAAAATAGGGATTGAATGTATCGGTAGGGTAACTAATCCTAAATCTCTTCTAGACGACTCTCTACAAAGGGCCAGTGTCACTTCAAAAAATATCAAACTAGTTCTGAAGTTTCAGGGGATTGATTCCAAGAGGGCTAGTATCACTTCAGGAAGAATTCAACTAGGTTCAAAATTTGCAGAGGACTGACGCCAAATGATTCAATGTCACTTCAGGAAAAAAACCCAATATAAGATCTATCTACTACATTTGATCCATATTTGGAAGGGAATCTCCTGTAAGTTTTAAACATGTGAAGTAAATCAATGCATATAGATTCTTAAGAAAAACAAAAATTAATAAATGGCTCATACACATAGCACACAAATATTTGCACTGGAAACCCTTAACCTAGAGAAAACCAGCCTTTCTGTTATAACCCTAAATTGCACCACACATGCTTATCTGGCATCAGGATAACTCATATCCTTTCTTTGCCAAAAACACTATTGAATAACTCTTTGAAAATCCTCTTGTGTAAAGGCCCATGCACCCTAACCCATTACTGCACATGTGTACACGTTGGCTGACCCAAAACAAACCGCGTGGACCAACAAAAGCATGAAAAAAGGAAATTTTCCGATGGAACAAAAAGCTATGGGTGAGTTAACTAAAACTTCTGGTCATACATGGCCAAGGGTTCATCCAAATACCTAGCTCCTTCTAGCCTATAAAAGAAGGGGTAGGGGTACCATTTGGAGGAGGAAAAATATAGCAAAGAAACTCTACCCATTTACATATTCCATTGTCCCAACCCTTTAGCCTTTCCTCATGCCAAAGGAGATTCAAAGCAAAGTAGTTGAAGGACAGAAGAAGAGGAGCCTAGAATCAGGTTCAAGGAGCAGTGGCCGGTCTCAACTTTTATAAGTTGACTCATTTTAAGTAATAAAGAGAATGCTTTTCCTGTCCCAATTCATGAAATTTTATGGTTTGATTAGTTTATGATTGATTTCTAACCCGTTAGTATATAAGTAGTATGCAGGCATAGTTGTTGCTCATCTTGAATGCATATCAACTTTGGAAGGAGTATTGCAAACAAGTAATCAAGCACAATGGAGGATCGACATCAAACTTCGGTAATGAGGTAGGTTAATATTTCCATGCATTTACTAAGAAAAGGGGATTTAAATCTAGGGATGAAGGTAGAAAGTAATTTCTATTCGATCATATCTGCATGCAAATTCTGAACTCTATTTGCTAGTCCATAGGGTGTTTTTCCCCAACAACAGAATTGGTGACCATACTGGGGATAACTCTCTAGGGTTCTTGGAATTTTTATTTAGTTTCTGGGTAGTTTAAAGACTAGTTTTTCTTGCCTATCTTTTCTTTTCATTTCTGTAAGGTCCGAGCTAGCAGGGAGTCTAGTTTTCCATACCAAATTTCCTTGACTTTTTCTTGACTGTGTTTTTCAGGACCCACAGAGGTACACAACCTACACAAGGTCTTCAAACATGTACCCATGCCCTATCCTCTTACATCCCACATGTGAACGCTAGTTGTAGAGGTAGCAGTAGCATGTAGAGTTCGAAGAACCTCAAAGGCATTCCTCCTCTTCCCTGTCAGAATCACACATTCTCAGGGGGTTTCTGGAATTCTATCTGAGTCTTGTTTGCTAGCAGTCCTATCTCAGATTGTTTTTTCCTTATTATTTTTTCCTTGCATTATTTGTTTTTCTGTCAAAAAAAGCATCCAAGCCTTCAAGGGATCCTGGCTATCAATATCAGTGGTCTCTTCCTAGTATTGGTCTATCTGTTTTCATTTTTTCTTAGAGTTTAGATATACATGTGGCCTGTACAAGGTCAACCCGTGTGTACACGCCCTTTGTTTATGTTCAGCGCACGTTCGCAAGCGTGTTGTTTGAGTAACAGTTGCGTGCTTGTGCAGGCTACTTTTTGTTGAGGGTGAGGCAGTCATCCTCTCCTTTGATTAGAAGTATTCCTCTCAGGTATTTGAATCTCTATTTGAATAGCCAGTAGCTTAGGATTAATTTTACCCTTAGATTGCTTTTTCTCATTTAAAACTTTGGCAGATTTTTTTTTTTTTTTAAGTTTTTAGACAAGTGTGAGAGTCATTGTTTTTACAATTGCTATTGCGTGATTTGTTTTAACCCAATTCTTTGTGATCTGCGATGTAAGCCAGAATTGTTTTTCTTGGTTTTTTGCTTGTCAGTATTTTCCCTTTTTTTCTTTACTAGCACTTAAATAAAAAAAAATATCTCTTTTCATTTTCTTCTCTAGTTGAAGAGTGTGTTTCTACATCATTAGCTAGGGAAAAGTATTTATTTCATAAGTTTTTGAAGTTCACTTAGATCATAAGTAGCTCGTAGTCAAGTGAAATTCCTTTGAGTTTGTTGTCCAAAATCTTAGAAAAATTAAAAATATTTTTTGAAAAGTTGTCGAAATTTTGCATTCAGTAAAAGTTTTGTTTCCATCGTTTTTATTCATTTTTTTCTTTCATATTTTACACATCATCAGTTTCACTCTCATACCCCTTGACGTAAGACAAATCCATAAAATTAACGCTAAATTTAAAATCTAATAGACCTTTATGTTTGTAGGGTTCACAAACTAGTTTAGGACTAGGGCCTTGGATTAGGTTGGAGAGGAAACTCTTCAAGGCCATTTAAAATCAAACATTGGAGTCTGAGATAGGGAGTTTATAAGTCTAGTTTCATGGAATTTATACAAGATCCCTCTCTAACACAGGCGATAAACATGAGGTCACGTGCGGAAAGGTAGTGGAGATAACCCGTCCAAAGCCGGACCAACCGTAGTGGAGAACACATATACAAGGCTTCTTTTTGGATTTCGTAGTTTGCATTTGTCACAAGGCTTCGTGGGTATTGAATCCATTCAAGGTCCTCAGTTGTCTTCCAGACCATTTTCTCTTGACACCCTTGATAGGTTTCGGGCTCGATACCCTGCTTATTGTGGTCCACCTGACTTTCGACTGTACCCGCCTGGTGACTGTTCACGTGCTGGAAACCTAGTTCCCAATCTTTGTTAGGGACATACACAGGTGACTGCGGGGGTATACCGTGGTACCTAGGACAAACATCGGGCCATGCTTTGTAGAGTATACCTGGAGGGTGATTTCGTGTTCGAGTTGCACTTGCACCGGTAAGTTTCTCTAGTGTTGGCTATTGTAACTATTCTTCCAATTAATTTAGTGTTTGATTGTCTTATCTTCTAGGGAATTTTTTCTTAGTGTGTGTTACTTTTGAGCATTTAGACTACCTTAGAGTGTCTTGGATCTTCTCACATAGTGGAGGATCCCGAGCTCCACCGGTCATGAAGGCTTCTGGGCCTGCCGCCGGTTATACTGGAGCCACCCCTGCCACCTTTAAGGTGGAAGCTAGACCAACAAGGGTCTTTTGAAGTGACTGGGTTACAAACCATTGTGCCCAAACAATCCCCAAAAAGAATCGACCATTTTGGACCTTGAAGAAACCGCTCTTGGTTCGGTTGAAACCCAAACCACTGATCTCTTGGCACCTTTTATTGTACCAATTCAATTTCACAAGCACTAGACAGTGTCGCCCACAACAATGGAAATAAATTTTGTTACTTATTCTGGGAATTCTTCAATTCCCACCATGGTTGTCACCACATGAGAGTCATCTCCTAACCTACCATCGTCGGTCTGAGCCACCATGGTCTCGACTGCAACTACTTCATACAGTGGTCTGAACCTGTATTTGGCGACGACCACAACCCCTTTCACACCTAGTGCGAGAGGTCCTTCATTCTCATATGATATGCCTAGTTTGGGTACAATTCCTGTACTGTCCTACTCCACTTTACAAACTTTGGGTTTGGGGGCAGGGAGCTCTAGTGCTCCTCTGCAAGGTCACCTAGGGGGCACTCCTGTCCCTTTTAATTTCTTTCCTTATGGAGGAGGTCATATCCCTCCTTCATCCCCTTCGCTAGGTGGCTCACATCAGCAGTCCATCGGGCAACCTACACACAATAGTTTATTTGGAGCCAGGAGTCAAGGACCATCTTCGCATAGTATGCTGGTAGGTTCGACACCGTTTTCTTGGAAAAAAATGTTTGGTAACAACACCTTCTCGTCGACCACTTTCTCGACTGGGGGCAACCCCATTTTTGGAAAATCTACTCCTGGGCAGGATACTATTCTTGCACAGGGGGAAAACCTAGCAGGACCTTGGAATTCAGGGCAAGGATCCGTTCCCTGCTCTGGAATGTTGATTCGGGGTAATTCTTTTCACAATCAATGGAACCCTGGACAAACTACGATTCCTATGGGACTGGCATGGGGTAATCCTTCCCAAAGTCCTTTGAATACAATGTATACCCAACAATCTATGTCCTATCTGGGAAATCTTCCGATGATGTCTCCACATATGCAGAATTCATACGCTAGCTACGACCATGGTTTCTACCAGAATCTAGGCCAGAAACCAAACTTTTCCCGGCAACCTGGTGCCAGTCAAACTCCAAGACCCTTTTTCCTAGGTTATCAGCAACAACCCAAACTACCATTCCTGGCGACTTTACACTTACCAGATTTGACAAGGTTGCTGAATGACCCTATTTGTCATGATCCTATGCCGACGAAGTTTCCTCCAGGCATTCCAAAGTTCAAAGACAAGCCTAATGAAGATCTAGGAGATCATGTGACTGCCTTTCATCTTTGGTGCTCATCTAACTCATTGAAAGATGACTTCGTACAGTTGTGATTGTTTCAACGTACTCTCATTGGGAGTGCCGTGAAATGGTACATTGAGCACAATCGCTCAAGATACTCTTCTTTTGGCAAATTGGTGATGGCTTTCCTTAACCATTTCCAGTTACCCATGAGATATGAAGTTGGCATAGAGCTGCTTGCTAATTTTGAATAGACAACAGTGGACCATATCTCTGATCACATCTGAGAGTGGAGACGCCGAAAGAGTTTAATCAAGGTACCAGTCCCACCAACATTCCTGCTAGAGTGGTTCCTTAAGTCTTTGGTCCCACAGTTATCCAAAGACATCGTGACATCCAGATTTTTCTCCAAAGAAGATGCCATCATGAGGGCTCAACAGTTTGAGCTCATATATTCTCAGTCTGGTTTATTATACAACATCTTTATAGATGTGGCACGTTCAATACTGGATAAAACTAGACAGAGAGATGGACCACATGCCGATGGTATTGTCGGTTCATCACAAACCAAGCCCGTTGAGAAATTAATAAAACAATTGTAGCAGTTATCCATACAACACACAGCGGCCAACCAAACTAGTGCTTTGGCTGTTCCCCCTACCCAAATGTCAGAAGTACACATAGTACAGTCGACTAACCCAAAGGCCACCCAGTAGCCTGAAGGGAATAAAAAACAACGAAAGAAGGGTAAGGGGGATAAAATACCCAATGATAATGATGGCGGGGATAACACTGAAAAACGGAAGGCGAGGTATCCATGCAACTTATGCATGGAAGACCACCTGATCCATCTATGACCTCAACTTGCAGAGGCCCAAAATTTTGTCAAACAACAATAGCAGGCAGTGTTGACGAACCCATTTCAACATGGGCAAAATCTAACTCAAGCCTCTGCAAGTACGGAAGGGGGCAGCCAAGAAAACTACCCACCTCCAAACAACCCCTCATCCGGGAATGCATATATGGTTAGGGGTGATACTTTCATATCGACTGGAGTGCACGATTATAATAAACCAAGTGCTTCTGAGAAGGGTAAAGAAGTTGATATCCCATCTCTTCCTCTACAAATTGAGAAGATGTTGGGAGAAACAATGACATGCATTCCAAAAGGTGCATTTAAAAAGGATTCTCTTAACCCAAATGCAAGGGCTGTCCAGAACTACTCTGTGGTGAAAGATTTATCACAAACCCCTTTTGCGATGTCTACCTTGGAGGTCCTCCAAAGTTTTCCTTCTCAGAGAAAATCCTAGTTAACCACATTCGGCTCTACTAAGACTTGTTATCCAAGTACAATCATGTTAGATACCACTGACATAAAACCTCGTCTGCATTACCACGTAGCATTTCAGATAGTAGTGGCTTACCCCATGAAAAATTTTACTCAAAATATTTTCCACACGGTGGTCGACGAGGGTGCCTCGTCATGCGTTATGTCATTGGCATGTTGGAAGGCCATTGGCCAGCCCATTTTGTCTCCATCACCTACTCTCCTCACTGCTTTCGACGGTCATTCGTTCCGACCACATGGAATCATTCCTTCTTTCCCTATGCAGTTAGGAGGGAAGACCATGTGTTTCAAAGTAGAGTTAGTCAATGCTCCCCTCGACTATAACCTCTTGTTAGGATAGAGTTGGACTTATGCTATGCAAGCTATGGTTGCTACAGTTTTTCGGGTCTTGTTGTTTCCACATGAGGGTTGGATAGTGACCATCGATCAATTGTCTTTCTCCAGACCTGACCCAGCTTTGGGGGCATCCATGGTCCCAATGATTGATAATCCTCAACCAAGTGTCGTCAATGTAGGAGTTGGTTTTTTCCCATCCTTTATGGGTACCTTTGATTACCCACCTCCTCAGGGTGATATCAAATTTATATCTACCCACCATAAGGTTGATATTTTTCAAGTTTCATTGTTCTACATGACTTACTTTGAGGATCCATGGATTCTTCCTTCTCCATCATCCATGATGGATGAGACAGGGCACCCAGGCATGTCCATGCCCTTGTCTGTCACTAAAGAAGCATACTCTTTAGTCCAGCACGCTTAAGCTAACACTGATCCGACTCCTGCACAAGAGTTAGATCCACTTCTAGAGCCTATTTGGGCTCAGGGTTCTCTCGCTAACGTCAATTTGTTAGACTTAGTCTTGCCTTATGATGAAGTAGTAATTGAAGCAATGACTAGTCTGGACAAACCTTGAGAATATCTTCATCACAGATCAAATTTTCTCCCAGAGTTAAGCCAAATCGAAGCAGGAGAATTCATCATGACCATGAAAGGAGATCAACCGTGTCCTATTCATCTCTTAGCTACACATGAAATTTATGCTGAGGGAAATATGGTGACTATTGATGAAACTATACCAATCAACATCTCCCAAAACCCTGGCATCGTGGAGAACGTCTTCGTCAGAGCGGATTGCTCCCCCGAAGAGATTCAAATCTACACAGACCTTTTCAAAGAGTTCTGCGACATTTTTGCCTAGTCTTATGAGGAAATGCCAGGTATCAATCCAAAAATAGTTGAACATGAAATCACAACATATCCTGATGCCAAGCCTATTCGACAGAAACTTCATCCAGTTAATCCCAAGAAAGCAACAGCCATCAAGATTGAGGTTGATAAATTGCTAAAGGCAAGTTTTATCTATCCTATCCATTTGACTCAATGGATGTCAAATCCTGTGCCGGTCAATAAAAAACAAGGCACGATTCGTGTATGTACTGATTTCTGTGATTTGAACAAGGCATGTCCCAAAGATAATTTTTCAACACCGTTCATTGACCAGATCATTGATGAATGCGTTGGTTGCAAAGCCTTTTCTTTCATGGACGAGTTTTTGGGATATAATCAAATCCAAATCAAACCCGAAGACCAACACAAAACGACATTCATTTCTCCATGGGGTACATTCGCATATCATAAGATGCCTTTTGGTCATTAAAATGTTGGCGCCACCTTCCATCGGGCCATGTCTTTTTCTTTTCATTATCTCAAGCATATAGTCGAGGCCTATCTAGATGATTTAGCATCACGATCTCACAAGAGAGTAGATCATCCTACACAACTTAGACTAACCTTTGAACGCTATCTCTACTTTAGGATTCGATTGAATCCAAACAAGTGCAGCTTCTGCATAACGTTAGAACATTTGCTAGGTTTCATTGTATCAACAATAGGGATCGTGGTCGATCCTCTCAAGGTGGAGGCAATAATCCAGTTGGCCCCCCCACACACAATCCTACAACTTTAGAGTCTACAAGTCAAGAAGAACTTCTTATGACGCTTCATCGCCAACTATGTCGAAATCACCAAGGGCTTTATGCATTTACTGAAGAAAGATGTTCCCTTTTTCTGGGACGAATCCACTCAACTCTCTTTCGACACATTAAAACATGCCCTCACAACTGCACCTCTGCTACGACCACCTAACTATAACAAAGATTTTTTATTATATCTGGCTACCACAGAGTCAACCATTGGCATGCTTTTAGTTCAGGAAGATGATTTATTCTCAGAATACATGATCTATTACCTGAGCTAAGGCCTTGTAGGAACGAAACTCAATTATTCTCATATCGAAAAACTTGTGTTGGTAGCAGTTCATGCTGTCCAATGGTTCCAACATTATGTTCTGTTTCGCAAGACCACCGTCATTGCTATCGCAAATCCATTCTAGTATATGTTGACACGATGGGTTATAGGAGGAAAAATCAGTAGCTAGATAGCCATCCTCCAAGAATTTCACTTAGACTTCATTTTAGAAAAGTCCAAAAAGTCATTGGTCTTCCCAGAGCTTATTTCGGAACTTCCGATTGAGTCAGGTGACATTGTGCCTGAAGAATCGCCTATCCGGGGAGATATGTTTTTGATCACATCTTCAGATCCATGGTATAGAGATATACTTATCTATCTCTAGACTTTGAAGTGCCCCACTTCTGCTTCTCGTGATGAGTGTCGGTGTATATTCCATCAGGCTAATAATTATCTCATACTCAATGATACGTTGTATCGGAGAGGTGTAGACTACATCTTACGTCGATGTTTTACACATGAGAAGGCAGTCATCATGCTCAACGATTGCCATACCGGAGCTTGTGGTGGTCATTTTTCTGGGTTGGCAACAACCCAAAAGATTCTACAAGTAGGTTACTTATGGCCGACACTTATCAAAGATTGTATAGAATCGGTCAAGAAGTTCCATCCGTGCCAAGTATTCTCTCAGAAGATGAGGGCACATCCCGCTCCTATGTTTCCTGTCATCACAGTTGGTCCCTTCACCAAGTGGGGGATTGATTACACTACTTGCAACCCCCTGTCAGCAAGGGGGCATCGATATATCATCGTAGTTGTAGACTAATTCACTAAGTGGGTCGAAGCTATGCCAATGTTTAAAGATGATGGAGAGACTGCAACTCTCTTTTTATTCAACCAGATCATAGCAAGGTTCGACGTCCCGAGAGAGATTGTTACTAACCATGGCAGTCACTTTCAGAACCAAATGATGACTGAATTAACATCAAATATTGGGTTACAGCAAGAGAATTCATCACCCTACTACCCCCAAGCCAATGGGTAGGTGGAAGTTGTAAACAAAACTCTTAAGACTATTCTACAGTGAACTATCAACTCAGCCAAGTCAAATTGGCATTTGATGTTATACTCGGCATTATGGGCTTACCAAACATCTGTTAAGACTGCAACTAGTTTCTCACCTTTTCAACTTGTTTACGGGCTGGAGGCAGTCTTGCCCATCGAATGTCAGATCCCATCTCTAAAATTGGTAGTACAATTATTGCCAGACACTTCTCCACTTGAAGAATGGTTAGTACACCTTGAGCAGCTCAATGAGCAGCGTCGTGATGCGGCCCTAGCCAACAAGGCTCACAAACATAAGGTCAAGTGTCAATATGATAGCTTCGTTCATCCTCATATTTTCTCTAAAGGCACCTTGTCCTGGTCTATGACCAAGATAAGGACCCCCTGGGGGTAGGAAAATTCAAACCCATGTGGTTCGGACCCTTCATCATAAAAGAGGTATTAAAAAAGGGTACTTATCGTTTGGTTGATTTTGAAGGGAATGCTTTGGAAGAGCCTAGAAATGGGCTCTACCTCAAGAAGTATTACTCATAGGAAGGTCACTGTGGGTAACTTTCTGTAACATATGTATAGTCTTTGTACTATTACTTTTTAATTTCTTTTAAGTGTTATGGACGTGTCATTGATGTTATCTTTTGTCAATATGGCAGATGTCAAGTGATTCTGAGGTGTTCGTTGGGTATGTAGACGGTGCTAGTCAGCACACTCGGAGGCTTGCCTCTACAGCTTGGGTAATCTTTACACCTCAGGGCCAGTTGTTATCTTCCGGAGTTATATGCTTAGGTGACACCACAAATAATGTCACCGAGTATAGTGTAGTTATTGAGTTGCTTCGTGACGCCTTGTCATTGGGTATCTCTCATCCTTGGGTCTATCTCGACGCTCAACTGGTTGTGTCACAGCTAAACATTTTATGTTGGGTTCATGATCCAACTTTACACCGGTGATTCCTTAGGGTACATCTCTTAGAACGAAACTTTGATTATATTACATATTTTCATGTTCCTAGGAGATTAAACCAAATTACAAATACTCTAGCTAATCAAATTTTAGATTGGCATCTTGCACACATATAAAAGAACATTGACATAAGCATGTAAATACATTTTTGCACACATGATCCATAAGACACAAAAGATCAAAAAACCATATATAACATCATAAAATAACCAGAGTACATAGATGGATGCAAGCGCCTAAAAAATGGGACTAATAATGAGTCATAGGGCTTATGCCCTCAAAAATATATACAACTAGTGCTTGCGGCATGTAAAAAGTCTAAATAGGTTCAAGGCCTATGGGCCCTGTTATAATAGTCCACAACATGGGCTAAATGCCTAAACAATCGGACCCATGTCCGAGGTGCCCCCACTACATGAGGCTGCATGGATGGCGGCAGGTC
>JZKD02S1717566.1:573317-588287 GCA_000966675.3 Picea glauca
TTTTTAAGACTACAACCATACAAACAGATGTCCCTCAAGCAAGCCAAGAAGGATAATAAATTATCACCAAAGTATTATGGCCCTTATAAGGTATTGCAAAATATTGGTACTATGGTATACAAATTGGAGTTGTCTGTATCTTCACGAGTACACCCAGTTTTCCATGTTTCATGCTTAAAGAAGGTTATAGGTGACAAGATCCCAGTTCAAACTATATTGCCAGAAATTGATGAGGAATGGAAAATCATGTTGGATACTGAAGCCATCACTGACACAAGAATTTGCTAGCAGAGGAATAGATCCATTTCAGAGTATCTCATTAAATGGAGGAAACTATTGGCTGAAGATTCCACTTGGGAAGACGAGTATTTTATACAGAAGCATCCAGAGTTACTCAAGCATTGCAGACAACACTTGTCTCAAGGGGAGGGGCATGTCAAGCCCTAATATTGTCTCATTGCCCCTTAATTGGGGAAATTATATTAGTAATGTTATTTTATTTATGTTGGCTTTAGGCCATTAGTTGTAATTATACCTCCTAATCTCCTATATATACCAAGGATACATTTTCATTTTGAATCATCTTGTACTTGAACATTTAAGTGGGGTAAAAGGAGGTTTCCCCCTCGAAGAGGCTTATTATCTGAAATTATCTCTCTTTCAAAGCATTGAGTAATTTTTCTAAGGATTTGCTATGCTATATTGATATTTGGTTCTTATCAGGTGCAAGAAATGAGGAGAAAACAAACATGTGTATTTTTTATCTTTTTTTTTACAAAAGAAAAACAAAAAAAAGAAATACAACTTTTTCTTTTTGAAACAAGGCATAAAGCAAGAAAAAAGACAGAAATCGTTCAACCAAGACACCACTGAAAAGACAGTGAATCTGGATATGCAGACAAACAAGGTTATTATTTCAGTCTACCTAAAAAACCTAATACTAAACATTTTAATCAAAGATTTTAATATTTTATGTTTATCAAACATTCATAACTTAATAGAGAGAAACAAAATATAGACTTGGGATAGTCCAGGCGACTGATCAAACCAAGCATTCAACCTTAAAAGGAAGAGAAAAAAAAAAACTTCACATAGGACCACGACTGTTACCAATGCAACTTGTGGATATCCATGGAATGTAGATATGCAACACATGGATGTCATGGGCTATACATATGCAACTCATGGATGGCAAGGTAAGCTCATAAAATAAAAAGGGCCACTCTGAAATAAAGGGCTTCAGGACTTAGCAACATGTCCTGAGAGGATAAAAGACTCAGAAAACAACAAAAAAAGACAAAGAAAGAAAGCAAGACACCTCAACCACACTGAACCAACTAGGAGAGTCCCTAGAAAAATCACCAATTATTATTAAGGGATTTTACCCCTATGATATTGGGTCTGAATCACAGTAGAGCAAGACTAAGTGGAAGAGACAAAAATATCCCCTCAATGACAAGCACACAAAATCTAAAGAAAATAACTGTTTAAACTAGGAGGAAGTAGGGATAGAGAGGAGAAAAGAAAGCGCACCTTGTTCTCCCATCTGATGTTGATCCCTGCTCCAATTTGTTGAAGAGCTCCTGATCTTCTACTAAAACCAACCTGTAAGATACATACAAAACAGGGGATGCAATGAAAGTAATTATGCAATCAAAAGCATGCGCATATTATATGTCATATTCAAATTAAGCATAAAGATAAACATACATTGAAGACAAAATTTGAGGGAAAACAAACTCTTTTATTATCAGCAAGTGGAAAAGGTAAGTTACAACCTTGTTTATCCTTTAGGCACCATATTGAAGCCATCTGTCTAGGTTCCTCCAAGAATCCTTAAGAATCAACTCAAGCGATGTAATCTTCCTTCAATGACTCAGATAGGGATAAGGAGACACCCTATAGCCATATAAAATGAGAAAGAAGCTTTGTAAAAGAATTTTCCAAACTAAAGGGGATGTTGCTCATAGAATTATAGGGAAGGGAGGCTTGCTAGATGTTGGTAGCATAACTTTGCATAAAAGGACTTGACCTCTCCTTATCCTTTCATGTTTTTTTTTATATCTTCCTAAAGAGGCTTGGGGAGTTGGATTTCATTGTGTACGAGCAAGCGTTGTTGGGAAACGATTCAAACCGAAAACTGACCCGAAAACACATAATTATTTAATTTTTCACAAATTTTGAGGGCATTCGTGGGTTGTAGTGTGGAAAGTCGCAAATTTCCACGTGTTGCACTAGGAAAACCCATGGATATGCTCTTAGGGAATGTTTTTTATATGTTTTTTGAGATATAGTTTTGGAGAAAAGTCTAGCTACCATTGGGAAAGGGTTGGTCCATGGCACAAATGCATAGGTGTGCCATTTTTTGCTATAATAGTTAGATTATTAGATTTGTGTGCTAGCTAATTAATGATGTTTATATGTGTTAGAGGTATATATAATTAGATGATGTTAGTGAATTTAAATGTGTATTTTAGATGATGTTTATGTTTGTTAGATGATTATGATCACGATTTTTTTTCTTATAAAATGATCTTTATTATAGATTATGTATTGGTCAACATATATCAAAATTTTATATATGAAACATAAAGAATTAATTTAAATAAAAAATGCAAAGATGTTTTTATAAATTACAAAGTTCAATATGGTTGAAACTATAATTGTAAAATTACCATAAACATTTTTCTATTGCATAGATGGTTCATACATATTCATTCTAACTAAATTCTTTTTCAAAAACAAATTGCATATGAATAAATGTTATTTTCCATTGTATTGTTTACTCTTTTTTAATAGACACTTATACACTAAAATTGTTATTATAAAAAGTTACGATCTCCAATGATAAGCATTCTACTGGCCCTAAAATTGTATGCATGCAAATCTTTCTATTGTTATTTTTGTCATTATAAAAATTTATATGGAGAAAGTATAATTTCATATCCCATTAAAAATTCAACTACTTTGACATTTTTAAGAATTTCAGAATTTGAAATTCTTAGTTTTAAGTGTAAAAACCTTTACGAATCTTACCAATTAAATAAAATTCCAACTATAAAATGTTTGGCAATTTTTTTGTAAAAACATGTTGTTACAAATTTATCATGAAAATGATTCTTAAAATTCTATATTAAGCATGCAACGACATACAAATATCTTCAAATAACAATATAAAATTCTATTTCAATCAATCATTCCATGAAATCAAAAATAATTTGAAAGATAAACATTACGCATCAAAATGACTATTAACCGAATAAAATTGTTCAAAGATTTGTTATAATTAACTCTCCATTTCCTTCGTCACAAGATGAATAAAAAACAATATAATTAGAAAAATAAAGATAACAAAAAGATACAACAACAATATAAATGATGAAATAGAACATGTACATATCACTCTCCATTGTCATCACCGTGATTATATTACTCGCTTGGCATAGTAACACTCTTGTTCTCAAAAATATGTTTTGATCTAGGGTTGTGTCTTAATACGAACCATCAATCCCTATCCAACACATATGGGCTAAAAAACACTTGATTGCAGTCTTTTGGGAAAACATAAGGCTCCTTAGCTTCATCCTACATATTTCTAGAGCTGATACATATCAACCCACTATCATGATCTTCCTTTACATTATTACAATCAAATGTGTCCCACCACTTGCACCGAAAAATAACACATTGGAAACAAGAGAAGTCCACTTTAATGATCTCTTGTATCTTTCCAACATAACCTAACTTCCCTCATATTAGGCTTTGATTGTGGTGGCTAGCATGACTAGATTGGCCGAACTCGAATTCCACTCCACAGTCTTGTGTCACGTGTCCATCATCGACATCCTCTATGCGAAAATGATGTCCATATGCCCACATATATAGGAACAAATGTACCTATAAAAAAGTGAAAAAATCATAGTGTCATGTGTCTAATAACCCAACCAATAAAATATAGATGTTACAATTCAAAGGTGCATTACGAACTTAAAAATGTACACACATATATTATTACCGAGTTTTTGCACCCAATCCCTATGTTTAGTGCATCCTCTTCATCACACAGGTAACGACTTGATGCACCACATTTCTCTCTAACTTGGTTAGAAACCCAACTGTTGGGGCATATCATTGGCATATTTTCTTTTAAATGATTAGGATAAGGCATGATTATACCATTCAATCATCTGTATTATTTCCTGTCATTGTCCCATTTCATCCTCTTTTGTTCGTACAATGTGACCCACGACTGTGTTTCCTCCAAAATTGTAAAGAATGAATTTATTGATGACATCAATTTATGAATTCCTTGATGTATATATTCATGAACTCAAACAGAAATATAGTATGTATGATATCAAATTATACATTATGAAGTTCATTGTGAATAGTTACTTCTTAGAAATTTGACAAATGATAAGTCACCTACTCTTTATCAAGATCCTTTTTCCATTTGTTTGGAGAAGCTCCCCTTCTAATTTTTCTTCATCCCTTTTGTCATCCAAAATCACCACACCTGGTTTGTTATCGATATGCTTGATGTACTCACTGGAATAATAGAAAGAATCACATGATATGTACCCCTTTTCCATACACCCCTCAGGTTTTTTTCTTTGTAGAAAAAATCCTTTCAATTTCTTCATGTATCTCTCTAAGAAGAACATCCAATGACATGAGACCACTCCAAATAATTCAACCTCATATACTAGGTGAATTATAATATGAACCTGCAAGTCCATGAAACTCGTCGGTAGTTCCTTCTCAAACATATAAACGATATCAGCTATATCTTGACGTCATCGTGGAATCCTAGACATATGATTCTCCTTTGATGTGATCCAATGTATAAATGTAGATAATTTAGATATAACATGTCGTAGGTCCTAGGGGAAGTCATGGTTCACTCACCTATGAACGAGCATAGGAAAATAACACTATAAAGTAAACACATAAGAAATTAATTTTGTTTTATCCCATGGCATAAAAATTAAAACAAATAATAAAATCATGTTTTTGACATTCATACTCTTAGAAGGTTCAAATGGTCATGTGATTTCAACCTCGACAAATGGTCTTGCACAGTGAAGTTGCATCATAGTGAAGACCCATATAAAGAAGACACCTTCACACCCAATATAACTTCCTTTTCCAAAGAAACATCATCTTTCCTCAAAATCCATGGGACATCACCTTCTTTGAAAGACCAAGAGGGACCAACCGGTCCTCTAATTTCTTGTCTTGACCAATGTGTATTTTTAGTTTTTGAAGAAATAAGATATCTCCTAATATCCAATGTATCATGTTGGCCCTTGGTCATGTATTAAGGAAGAAAGTGAAGATTAAGGAAGAAGAAAGACAAAGTATGAAGTGTGCAGAAGGCACACAAATCAAGGAAGGGTCGAAGTGGTTAAGGAAGCATAAAAGAAGGAAAGAAGTAAAGGAAAGCAAAGTGTTCAAAGAGAAGATCAAGGAAGAAAAAGAAGAAAAGAATATAGATCATGGACAAGTCAACAAGTGAAAGAAGACACTAATGGGTTCTTTAGAGCACCTCATGGAGAAGAAGGAAGAATAGGTCGACGAAGTCCTTAAAATGTGGACTATGTGGACCTAGGGTTTTGGCTCCTATTCTTCGGTACATGGTTTTCTAAGAGTCATGGAATGTATAAATAGAGGTCTAGAAGAGTTAACTTGAGAGGTGATAGTGGTGTAGAGATGTAAAAGTGTTATGTTTTAGGGTATTCTTGTATTTTGGGTCTTCAGCTGGGTGCGAAGATCAACCCTGTAGCTTGGTGCCCAGGGATAGGAAATAAAGAGGAAGAGAGAGAAGGATCTGCAACTGAGTGCATAGATAGAACTGTATATCTTCATCTATTCTATCAATAAAAGAAATTATGTGGATGTATCCCTAGGGAGAGGGTGAACCACATAAAATCTTGTTGTTCCATGTGGTTGATTCTTTGTTATTTATTACCTTTTACACTGTTATTGCACTATTAGTTTTCATGTTGAAGATAAGAAGATATAACTTACTTAGCAAAGTTAAGCAAAATACTGTTAAGAATCTATGGGTTGTTTTGTGTTGTTGTTTTGGAATCATCTTTCATTTCCTATGGTTGTAGACACATGTGTCCTACAACCCCCTTATTGTTACTTTTGGTGAGAATTCATCTGCTTTGCAGGTGTTCTTGTAAGGGCTAGTGGTTAGGGTTTGTTGATGCGTTGTTATATTTGAACCCTGGTTCTACCCCTGTGCCAACAAATGGTTTCGTTTCCAGGATAGAGATCTTCTTGAGGGAATGTCAAGTTGGTTTCCATCGAAGACATAAATTTAGGATTGGATAGAAGAACAAGAAAGGGACTTATCCGAAGCTAAGAACAAGAACCCTAGAATTAGTACAGAAGACTGGTTGGGAAGGTACATATTTACTGATGTGAATGATAATTTATTTGTAGGAGTTCATCAGGAGTTGTACGAGTGGTTATCCAAACTAGTAAATACTCAGTTTGAAATCAGATCTAGACCACCTGTGGTTTGGACATCGATGTTGATTAAGAAAGTCAAGAAAGTTGATAACGTTGTGTCAAGGTAAGTGGGTCTCTAGTTTGAAAACACTATTGGAGGGTAGGATACTGAATTTTCTATTGATAGAGTGGAATCATATAGTCAAGCAGAGAGGTATTTCTTCAAGGGACCTACAAGAAATTTTCTACACTTTTTGAAGTTTAAGATTAAGATGTTATTGCATGAGAAGAATATCTTGAAGATATAGTAATCAGTTGGATTTTAAAGCTAATTTTCAAGAATTCATACAATGACAGTGACACAGAGGCTGGACACACACGCAGTGGGAGATCATTAAGAAATATTCTTCTTGCGAACCTGTTTAAGAAGAGTTATGGGCCATTAGCACAAGATGAAGGATTATATAGTGGAGAAGAAGAAGAGCTATCATATGAGGAGTATTAAGAGTTCAAAAGGGAAAAGGAAGTAGAGACTAAAGAACCTCACCGAGAAGAACCAAGAACATTAGGTACTGTTCCTACTGTCGAAGTAAGTATTGCTATTCCTCCTATTGTTTTAGCAGCACCAAGTAACCAGAGTAACCCGAGTAATCATATCACTCAGAGTATTGTCACAAGTAGTTTAGTATAGACTATAAGTTTTAAACTTGTGAAGTAAAGCAATGCATATAGATTCTTAAGCAAAACAAAATTTAATCAATGGCTCATACACAGAGTACACAGAGATTTTATACCAGAAACCCTCAACTGGGAAAACCTTTCTTATATTCATTATCGAATTTCACCATTCACCATAAAATATATACAATGTTTTTTAGGTATTCCGTAGATACCAATACCCTAATCCCTTAATCTGGGATTAATTTATTAAACCGCTAAAAATAGCAAAATCCGCTAAAAATAGCAAAAACCGCCCAAGAATAAATTTGGGGGCACTACCCCGAACGCTGTGAGAAACCAGGGGACCCCCCTAGGAAATATCTTTATGCACATGACACAAATATCACTACTCAAGGGATCGTCAGATGCAATTATCGAACCTGACGCACCCACACACACACATGCAAAGAATATAACACATACCCATCATTCTCCCACTTATTGTTTTCTTTGCATCTAGGGGTCCAAAGGATTATATAGTCAACAATTCAGGGCATCAATGCCCATTGTTACTCTACACCAAAAGAACTTTTATGTGCTCATAGACTTTGTCAATGAATCTGCAACATTCTTCAAAGTGTCAACCTTTTCCAGCAACACCTTCTTTTCCTCAACCATGTCTCTCACAAAGTGATACTAAACATCAATATGCTTTGTGTTCGAATGATAAACTGGGTTCTTTTCTAGGAAGATTGCACTCTGACTGTCAAAATTTAATCTCACTACTTGTTTTACCAACCCAATACCTGAACACAATCATTGTAACCATACTGCTTCCTTGCTTCTGTAATTGAGAGTGCCACTACAGCCTATCTTTTGCTCATCCAACTAATTTCTCCTCCAAATAGGTTAAACACATACCCACTTGTAGATCTTATGTGATCCAGATCTCTAGCCCAGTCTACATCAACAAAGCCATGTATGTCCACCACTCTATCCAATCCTAGTCTTCCTTGGTAGCACAATCCATAATTGGTAGTGCCACGAAGATACTTGAAGACCCTTTTTATTGTTGTCCAATGCTCCTTCCTTGGTTTTGACATATACCTGCTCAAAAATCCCACTGCATGTGCAATGTTTGGTCTAGTATAGACCATTGCATACATCAAACTGCCAACTACACTCACATACAGAACATGGGACAAGTCCTCTTCTTCTTCCTGTGTCTTGGGACACTGATCTGCAGATAAATTTACACCCATAGGAATAAGAACCTTGACCAGTTTACTTCCATGCATATTAAACCTCTGCAATATCGTCTCAACATATTTTCTATGATTCAACCAAAGTTTCCTATTTGTAGAATCTCTTTTAATCTTCATTCCCATAATGAAGTTAGCATCACTGAGATCCTTCATGTCAAATTTAGAGGATAGCTGCGATTTCACCTCCTTGATAACATCCATGTTATTTCCTACCAACAACATGTCATCAACATACAAAATTACATAAATGAAGTGACTACCAACTTGCTTGGAATATACACAGTGATCAACCCTACTTCTTACAAATTTCAATCCAAGGATGTATGTGTCAAACTTTTGGTACCACATCCTAGGTGATTGCTTCAGACCATATAGTGACTTATTTATCTTACAGACGAACTCTTTCTTTCCCTTCACTACAAAGTCTTCTGGATGCTTCATGTATATTTCTTCTTCACATCCATCTGTTCCACTTCAAGATCAAAAGTAGCAACAATAGATAAAAGAAATCTAATAGAAGTTAACTTAGCAACAGGAGAAAAAATCTCACCAAAGTCAATTCTCACCAAAGTCAATTCCCTCTACCTGGGAATAACCTTTTGCTACTAACATAGCTTTGTATTTCTCCACTTTACCTTGTGTATTAAACTTCCTCTTGAACAACCATTTGCTACCAACTGATTTTCTTCCATATCGAAACTAAAATATATACCATTCCTCATTCTTATCCAAGGAATCCATTTCTTCAACCATGGCCTTCTTCCATAGTTTACTATCCTCTGAATCCATTGCTTCCTTAAGAGCTTTGGGTTCATGGTCAAACATAGTTGTCAAACCTGATGCACCCACACACACACTTGCAAACAATATAACACATACCCAACATTAGGTATTATCGAACCTTGCCAAGAAGAACCGAGAACTTTAGGTACTACACCTACTGTCGAAGTAAGTATTGCTACTCATATTGTTTTAGCAGCACCAAGTAACCAGAGTAACCAGAGTAATCAGATCACTCATGGTATTGTCACAAGCAATTTAGTACAGACTCAATCGAGAAACTAAGGAAAATAAATGACAGATGAAATGAGGTTACCTATTTTCAGAGGAGATGGATCTAAGGATCCTAACCAGCACGTGTTCACATTAAGCAAGTCACCGATGAAGTTGTTAAGAGAGCTCAGTTTAGTACTACCTTGAGGGACCGTGCATTGAGATGGTATATGAATTTTTTTACAACATCTATACAACCTAGAGTGCTAAATGAAATTAAGATTGTGTTGAGTGTGGAGTTCAAGAATTCCAAGTCGGAGTCGCAGTGCATTACATATTTGAAGGAAATCAAGCAGAAGGTGGCTGAACCTGTTTGGAAATTTGATCAGAGGTTTAAGACCTTGACATGTCGTTTACATTTTCAGATTGCAGATGAAAAACATTAGGAATGGTTCATCATTGCTCTCCTACCACACATTAGAGTTCCTCTAATGAAACAAAAGGTCGCTTCGCAGGATGAAGCATTTGATATTGCCATGAAACTAGAAGCAACCCCTGTAGGAGAATCCAATCCAGGTATGAGTCAGATTTTGAATCAATTAACTAGTTTATATTTATAGGTTGAAGACATGAAGAAAGATAGAGGAAAAGAGAAAAGAGAAGACATATGGTGTATCATATGTAAAACAGAGGGACACGACAAAGAGCATTGTCCTTTATTTAATGAATACTTGGCCTCTAGAGCTCCTAACCCTTCAAAGAAGACTACTTTACCATGGTGTGAGGTATGTATAACTAGACATTTCCCTCATGAATGTTATTATATGAAGAAATATGTCCAAACACCCACCAATATTTATTGTACATTCTGTAAATCTGTGGGGCATGATGAGAAGGATTGTAGGGATTATGACCTCATGCATGAAAGGTCAAGGGATGCATATAGAATTCAAGGAGAATTACATCCAGAAGGGAATGCTGGGCAATTGAATTCCACAGTAAGAGGAAGCTTCACCCCTCGTGGTGGTTTCAGAGGAAGAGGACGAGGACAAGGCATGGGTCATGGTTGAGGTCAGAATATTTTCTATAACTGTGCCTAGCCAAGTTAGTTGGAAAGGGATTGTCAGAACCCTTGTACTACTTACAACTACTGTAATTCATTTGACCATGTCATTGAAGACTGTCCAGTATTCTTAGCTAAAGTTCAGGAAAGACAAGCTAGAAACCAACAAATCCAGAAAATATTAGTTGAACCTCACAGTGAGGAACCCAAATTCATTGTTATTACTAGAGGAGGTGTTTTCATAGGAGAAGAAGATAGGGTGACTCCAGGAAAGACTGCAGATGGATCATGTATCAGAAGATCTTTAGAAAAGGCACCATTGTTTGATCCAAGGAAATAAAATCATACTCTTGAAGAAGCAAGAAGATAATTTGTAGGTGAACAAGATTCTTCATATAGGGAACAATCAAAAGTAAGAGAATGTGAAATGCCTCCAGCATTTGATCATTCTGTCCACCTAGACAAGGAAAAGAGGTAAGAAAGCTTGCGGACTTATTGTATACTTGTATTGATTTGATTAAAGATGAAAGAGTTGTATAGGAAACACAACACCTGATAAGATAATATGAAATTGGAAGAGTAGATCCTCTGTTGAGTAGAGTTGTGAATCAAGTATCTAGAAAAAGGAGGACAAGCAAGGAACTACACCTTCGTGCTCAGATTGGAGACTATGACATGGACTATGTGGACCTCAACCTGGGATCAAAAGTAAATGTTATGACGAAGAAGGCTTGGGCATTGATGGGAAAATCTAAATTGATTCACTCTCCTATTAGGCTCAAGATGGCTTTTTGGCACATGGGCAGACCCAGGGTTCAATACTCAAGAGTGCACCAATAATCCCTAACTACTATCCCTTTCAGCAACACCTGCGAGGAAGATGCAGTCTCACCCGAAGCAGATATAGGGGGTTGTAGGACACAGGTGTCTACAACCAGAAGGAATGAAAAGTGGATTCAAAGCAACAACACACAACAACCTAGTATTATTTATCTTCCTTAAACCTACTGCGCAAGTTATATCTCAGCTCTAACACAATATCACAATACCATCATATCAAATGACAAAGAATACAACATCAATCACACATAACACAAGATATACATGGTTCACCCTCTCCCTAGGGCTGCGTCCACAGAACTGTGCTTTATATTATATTAGATGGAAGCATACAGTTCTATATGTGCTCTTAGCTAGCAGATCTTCTCTCTTTCTCCCTTCCCTACACACCCAACTGCAGGGGTGATCTTCACACCCAGATGAATATCTTACAATACAGACTTTCCTCATCACTCAATACTTCTCTCTCTTACAAAAACAATCACTCTTAACAATAACACACTTGGAACTCTTCTTCCCCCACGAACCCTCTGTTGTAGGAGAATCTCCCTGCGGACAGGTAGATTGCCTCAAAGAGCTAGACCCTTAAATCTAAGACAGAAAGTGCTTAACATGGACACTGACTTCCTTTCAGATCTATACAAACTAATGCATGAGGAGGAAAGAGAACAAAAGTACCTTTTTATCGACGTTTGTCCCTGCACACTCCGAGTCGAGCTCCAATATTTCACTCCTCGACAAGCCCTGTAGACAAACAAAGTATGACCACTTCCTACTCTATCGATATTAGCTTGAAAATAGATTTATCCATCAATTATAAGTTCATGTAATATCAGACACAAACTAGAAAGAAATAGGCCAAGCGTGTCATATTAATGAGAACAACGACAACAATACTTACAATCGTAGATGCGAATGTGATAGCTCCATCAAGTCCCCTTTGTCTAACCCTTGCTCAAAAGGTCCACGACCTGGATGATAGCAGCTTCACTGATCACTCTCCTTTAGTTCACTATGTGTTTCCTATGAGATTATAGGTTTCATGCTAGCAATTTATTCCCCCTTTCACCATCATAGAGCCTACTTAAATAGGTGAAGAGAGGCTTAACCTCTTGAGGTATCTTTAGGGTAGGTTGAGGAATTCCCTCCTCAGATCAGGGATCTTCTGGTTGCACCAAGAATTTGAATGAAACTGCCTTCCAAATAGGAAAGATCCTCCCCTAATTCTCCTCAATAAATCAACCACTACCCAGATTAGACAGTGCTCCCTCAAAAGGGCCATTAAAGCACTGTAGCACTCCGTAGTAGGCTTTAGGGGGGTCCCAGCGCTTTCAAAATCCATAGCGCTCCCTCGAAAGGGCCAGAGGAGCTTTATAACACTCCCAGACAGTGTAGGGGGGAGTGTCGGCACTCCCAGAAGAGGTATAGGGGAGCGCTCTCCTTCAAAAGCTTAGTTTTTTAGGTGCTTTCAGATGGAAAAAGGTTTGTAAGCCTACTGACTCATTTCTCCTCTTCCAAATCAAATATTTGAGGTGTTTCAAGTGTCCCCCTCATGTCGTTATAGGCACGACATAGGCATCATGGCAGCATGCTTTCTTTGACATTTGCAACACTTGTGACACTTATAATGACGACACTTGCGACACTATCAAAGTGAGTATTTTTTATGTGTAACAGATTGTCCCCCAAAGTATGAAGTTAGAAGACAGGAACTGATAACTGAAATACTTTGTAGACTTTCAAGCAAGGGTATAGACACAGAGAACCTCATAGAAGCTGAACACAAACATCCAACAAATATTATGACATGTTTCAAACCCAAGGTAGGTATACCTATGCTTGGGTGATAAAGACTTGCAAGATATGGCCGCCATAAAATACACTGTGGATCCATAGTTGTATTGATAAAAAGGTATAGCCACTGAAAATACACTATGGATCTATATGCTTATGACATGAACTGATCGTAGCCACGAAGAATACACAGTGGATCTACGATATGACAAGACATAGCCACGACCAATACAAAGTGGATCTATGTAACAATATATGTGTCATTGTTAAAGAGAAACTCCTTCGCAACCTGGGCAAAGTACATATCAAAGTGATGACTCAACCCAGGGTCTTCTTACTGATCCTGATGTAGTACGAATCTAACCATGTGAATAGATGTACTGATGTCAAACATGGCAGAAACCACTTGATTACTGGTCAATGATGTAAACCGTTAACAAGCACGAGGGAGATCACAATTAATGTCAATGATTCCCAAGGTACTCTAGTACATTACAACGAATCTGAATGGATGAGCTAGAGTCGAACATCTGTGGAATCATCCAATTAGAGGTCAATGATGTAAACCTATTGTTGAATGTGAGAAGGCCTTCAATTAAGGCATGCAGGTCCCAAAGTACTAACTGGTTTCTAAGCCTAATTCCTGGATAATGTGTTGAGGTCGACAGGAATAGGCTCGTCAAAGGAGGTCCTTGATGTATCCCCCATCAACGACATGAAACAGACATAGAGATGTAATTGGTAGATCAAATGAGCATGGAATGACATGGGTATTGAGACAAGATATTTGGGATGGCTGAATCTAGAGGTAGATACTTCCCTTGAACATTGGGGCACAACAACAAAACATGACATGGACAAAAACTTGATGATGCAGTGGATGCTGTGACTTACGTCAGGTGACCCAAAGGAGTGAAAGAAACTAAAAGGATTGTCTCAGTGAAGAGGTTCAATGGATTATAATGCATGCAAATGACAAAGGGCCATGTTCAAGGGCGAATCTAAGAATTACTTAATAATGTTCTCAAGAGACTGCTTGGCTTGATTCTTTCAAATTTTCCCCCATCCAGATAGACAAGTACCTCTTTTTGATTTGATGAGCTCGAGGAGGATAACACATGCTCAATATAACTCACCTTTGATGAGTTCCTCTTCCTTTGTTTAATGAACTGGAATAAGTAAGGGTTCGATCCCATATAGGCCCGTCGATGTTTTGTTTAGTGAGTTCAAAGACAGAAAACTCGAAGGTTTTTCATGATTATAGAGTCTAGAAAAACACTTAAAAGAGGACTCTCTCAGTTCCTTTTTCGTAAAGTAGTCTGACGAGACCAAAAAAGAGATAAACTTTCACTCAACAGACATTTTCTTCAAATAATTTAATGAGCGTGAAGAGAACAAGGTCGCTTGGTAATATTTTCATCTTTAGAGAGTTTGAAAAGAACTTAAAGGTGACTCCAGGGTTGTCCTTTTTCGTAATGTTAGTATCATGAGGCCAAAAAAGAGACAACTTATCACTCAAAATATTCCGTTTCAAACCATTTAATGAGTGGGAAAGAAAGCAAGATCACTCGATAATCTTTTCATGTTTAGAGAGTCTAAAAAGAGCTTAAAGGAGACTCCAGGGGGTTCCTTTTTTGTGTATCCATACAGGTCCGAAAAAGAGATAAAAGTCTACCCAGATGCATTCTCATGTATTTTCAAGCATGAGAAAGATCAAAGACTAATATCGGTATGCCCCCAGATTGAAATCTAGTGGCTTAACTCTAGGATGATCATCGAAGGCTGGAGACATGCCCCCCAAGCTTCAATTCATTCACTGACTTTGAGGTTGTCACCAATTTTTGTGCTAGATGGAGAAAAAGGATACAGGTGGATGAAATGAAGGTTAAAAAA
>JZKD02S1717566.1:628090-658619 GCA_000966675.3 Picea glauca
GTAAAAGGAGGTTGCCCCCTCAAAGAGGCTTATTATCTTAAATTATCTCTTTTTCAAGGTGTTGAGTACTTTTCCTGAGGTTTTTCTATGCTATATTGATGTTTGGTTCTTAACATCAACTATATTAATGACCTCAAAGTCCACAAATGTTCTGACCCCAGGAATGTCTGCAATGACATGTTCCAATATTTCGAAGGGGCTCGTAGCTTGTTGATTTTCCATCCTAAGCTTGCTAGGGTAATATATTAACTTAGGTTTTCCCATCAGTGCCTAGGTCTGCTTTGTCATGACATTGACCTCCGACCCTAAGTCGATGACCACATAGTCTATATCATACTCTCCATTTTGAGCATTAAGGTGTAGTTCCTTATTTTTCCTTCTCTTTTTAGATATTTGGTGTATTTCTCTATTCTATAAGGGGTCTACCTTCCCTAGTTCATACTTTCTAGTCAAGTTTTGTAGCTCTTGTACAATGCTCTCATCCTTTATCAAATTAATGCAAGTGCATAAAAATTCCATGAGCTTACTTACCTCTTTTCCTTCTCTTGGTGAAGTGGAATGATCAAAGGCCAGGGGCATTCCATATTCTCCTATTTCTGGTCAAGCCTTTGATGAAGAAGCTTGGTCTCTCCTGAATTATTTTCTTGCTTCCTCAAATGTTTGTTTATCATTCTTTGAATCAAACTCTTGTGTCTTCTCTGTAGCTTTTTTGACTCCTGATTGTTTTGTAGTCTTCCTTGGGTCACTCTATCTTCTTTTGTAGAACCACCTCCTCTAGTGATAATAGTGAATCTGGGATCCACTCCGCAAGGTTCTTCTGTGATTAGCTTAACTTGTTGGTTTCCTCCTCATCTTTCCTGAAATTTGGCTAACAGTGCAGGAAAATCTTTTATGACATGTTCAAATGAGTTACAGTAACTGCAAGTGGTACAAGGGTTCTGGAATTCCCTTTCCAAATGTCCTGGTTGTGAGTATTTATAACAAATGATATGGCCTCTACCTCGACCCATACCTCCTCCTCCTCCTCTTCCTTTGAATCCACCACGGGGGTTGCAGATTCCTCTTCTTGGGGAATTATACTGCGTAGTGTTTCCTTCTTGTTGTACTTCACCTTGAATCTTGTATATGTCTCTGGAACTTTCATGGATGAGATCAAAGGCCCTACAATCCCTATCATCATGCCCTATCGACTTACAGAACGTGTAGTACATATTTGTGGGTGTCTAAACATATTTTTTCATGTAGTAGCATTCACCAGGGTGATGTCTATTTCTACATACCTCGCACCAAGGCAGGGTAACCTGCTTTAAAGCACTCAAGGCTCCAGATGCCAAATACTCATGAAATAGGGGACAATGCTCCTTGTCATGGACTTCTGATTTTCATCTAATACACCAAATATATTCTCTTTTATCTTTTCCTTTGTCTTTCTTCATATCTTCAACCTACAAAGATAAGCTAGTTAGTTGACTCAAGATTTGACTCATACCTAAGCTAGATTCTCCAATAGGGGTTGATTCTAACTTGATGAAAATCTCTACTACCTCAACCTGCGAAGCAATATTCTATTGCATTAGAGGAATTCTAATGTGTGGTAGGAGGGAAGCAATGAACCATTCCTTATTTTGTTTGTATAGGATCTAAAAACTCAAATGGCCTGTTAGGGTCTTGAACCTCTAATCAAACTCCCAAATAGGTTCATCTACTATCTACTTAATTTCCTTCAGTTTTGTAATGCACTGTGACTTTGAATTGGATTTTTTGAACTCTGCAATTAGCGCAGTCTTGATCTGGTTCATCGGTTTTGACTAGGCAACCCCTTGGAAAAACTTCATGTACTATCTCATTGCATGGTCTCTCAAGGTAGTACTAAATTGAGCTCATTTAACAACTTCATCGGTGATATTCTCAATACTCCATACAAGTTCACATAGGAACCAGTGTTTCTCAGGATCTTTAGATCCATCTCCCCTAAAGGTGGGTAACCTCATCTCGTCTACCATAGATTTTCCTAGGATTTCTTATTGAGTGTGCACTGAACCAATTGTACCAGTGCTCTGAGTGCTCTGATAGCGTAGGTTACTCTGGTTACTTAATGTTGTTGAAACAACAAGAGGAGTAATAGTACTTACTTCAATGATCTACGCAGTTCCTGAAGTTTCGGTCTCTTCTCGGCAAGGTTCTTCAGTATTTTCTTCTCTTGGTCCAATGGACCCTAAATGTTCTTCACTAAGTATCTCTTCTTCCTCTCCACTATAAAACCCTTCTTCTTGTAGAAGAGGTTTGTGATCTTTATCAAACAAGTTTTCCAAAGGAACTTCTCTGAAGGTCCTTCCATTGCGCATGTTTCCAACCTTTATGTTGTTGTCACTATCTGAATTCTTGAACATTGGATTTTCAATCTGACCCACTACTGTATCTTCAAGATGTTCTTCTCATGCAATAGCATCTTGATCTTCAACTTCATAAATTGTAAAAATTTTCCTCTAGGTCCCTTAAAGAAATATCTCTCTTCTTGGCTATATGACTCTACTCAGTCAATAGAAAACTCGGTGATATACCCTCCGATGGTACTATCAAACCAATAATCCACTACTCTTGACATGACATTATCAACTCTCTTAACCTTCTTGATCAATGTCAACGTCCAAACCATAGGTGGCTTAGATCTGATCTTGAACTGGGTATCTGCTAATATGGCTAACCACTCGTATAGATCCTTATGAATCCCTCCAAAGAAAATCTTGTGTATATCAGTAAAGATATACCTTCCCAACCAGTCTTTTATGCTATTATCGGGGTTTTTATTCTAGGCTTATGCGATTTCCTTTTCTTATTCTTCTATCCACTTCTGAATCTTTGTCTTCAATGGAAACCACTTTGACCTTCCCTCAAGAAGATCCCAATCCCAACAACGAAACCATTTGTTGGCATTGGCACAGGGGGAGACCCAGAGTTTAATACTCAAGAGCACACCAACAAGCTCTAACTACTAGCCCTTTCGAAAACACCTACAAGGCAGATGCAGTCTCAGCCGAAGTAGCTATAGGGGGTTGCAGGACACAGGTGTCTACAACCAAAAGGAATGCAAAGTGGATTCAAAGCAACAACACACAACAACCTAGTATTCTTTATCTTCCTTAAACCTACTGCACAAGTTATATCTCAACTCTAACACAATATCACAATACCAGCATATCAAATGACATAGACTACAACATCAATCACACATAACACAAGATATATGTGGTTCACCCTCTCCCTAGGGCTACGTCCACACAATTGTGATTTATAGTATATTAGATGGAAGCATACAGTTCTATTTGCACTCTTAGCTAGCAGATCTTCTCTCTATTTCTCTCTTCTCTCTTTATCCCTTCCCTGTGCACCTATCTGCAGGGGTGGTCTTCGCACCCAATTGAAGATCTTACAATACAAACTTCCCTCACCACTCAATACTTCTCTCTCTTACAACAATAATCACTCATAATAATAACACACTTGGAACTCTTCTTCCCCCGTGAACCCTGTTCCCTTATCTAGGTTCTTATTTATACATTACAATGAATCACCGATAGCCTTAGGCCAAAACCTAAGTGTCAAAACCCTAGATACCAAAACCCTAGGTCAACTTGACCCAAATTTTCAGGGCTTCATTAGCCTGTCTTTCCTTCCTTCTTGCGCGATGCTCCAAATCATCCAACGATGGATTTTTCTGCTTGTTGAGTTGTCCATAATTCATATTCATTTCTGATCTTTCATCCTCAATCTCCTCATCCAATGACTTTATTTCTCTCACTTTTATCTATCTTTTCTTCTCTTCAACAACTTTGACCCAGTATCAGTCATTGTGTCTTCCACGCAGTTTGAATTTCGCCTTTTGTCCTTTTACTCTTTGCTTACTTCCATACCCAAGGGCCAACATGGATACACAAGGGACAGTGATCCCCTTTGGAAGACTAGAGCATGTCCATGTGGACATCGACGGAGTGAGGAAATTTGCAGACTTTGAAGTGATCGAGATTGTTGATTATAGTTGTCCTTGTCCTGCATTGTTGGGTATTGACTGGGATTTCGACAATTTGACTATTGTTGACCTAAAAGATAGAATAATGGCATTTGAAGGTGATGGCCTTAGGTTCATTTCACCTATTGATCTCGATGAAGGTCGCAGATACATAGAACCTATAAGAGAAGAAGATCGTGCCTATGAGCTAGAGAACATCTATAAACTAACAGTAGGACAATAGGATTATATTAATCCTACAGCAAATTGAAATCTAAGTTGGCTAAGTGAAAGTGCATGCTCGTCAGATTCAGATGAAGCATTGGAAAATTGGCAGAACATAATGTACGAAGTCTCTACATGGAGGTGTGCCAGATTTACTAAGGCAGTTCATTGGATTGGCACTGAAGTAAGTAATCTTCCTACATTTGATGGATTTAATAATTTAGAGACATTTTTATTTGAATTTGAAGGAATTGTCCCAGTACAACATAGGTTGTTGGAACTAGATGAAGCCTTGAAATCAATGACATGACATGGTGGGAAACACATAAGAAGAACATCGTGGAGTGGGTACAATGTCACACCTTGTTGACAGTGCACTTTTCAGAACAATTTGAAGGTTGCAAAGTTCAATACATAGTTCAGAGTTGTCCTAAGCACCATGTGCGAATTTGTGAGGAAGCATGGAGTATCATTCCTAAATAATAGTGGGTACATAAGTTCATTTACACCTTAGATACTACACCTATTTTTGGAAATACTAAGACAATTGAGAGGGGGGTGAATCAATTGTTACTGTGCTTAAACAATTTTATGCCTATTGAAATATTATTAATCTTCTTCAAGTGATCATCAAGATTATGCAAGTCATGAACAATAGAAATAATAAACATCAATCACACATATGATATACACAGAGACATATATTCATGAGTAAACCCATAAAGGGATAAAACCTCTTCTTCTTAGAATGATAAGCAGTCTTTTAAGTTCTTTACATCATCAATCTTTGAGCACCAACTCAAAATGAGGCTACAACCTCTTCTTTAACAAGCTGCAACTTGTAGAGAGCACCAACACTAAAGATTCTCTATCACCCACTATAAAGAATCATATTTTCTCCTTATTATCTCTAGCACCAACTGGAAAAAAGAACCTACTTCCACTTATACAAGAACCAAATTGCACACATAAAACTCTTTGTTTTCCATAGCACCACCTTGCCACCCTATTTTCTAGACACAACTAGATGGAAGATACAAATCCCAATATTCAAGCACCACCTTGAATAACAAAGGACCACAGTCCTCCCTAGAACCACCTTGCCACCCTGATTTCTAAATCTTTACTTGAATAATACCTTACAACAATACAAACATTTCAATGCTTACCACTTTTTATTTGTACTACAATTCTACCCTACTTTTGTCTGTTCATGCCTGGCTCCACTTGTTGTTTCTTTCCATCTGCACTTCCTCTTTTCTTCTCATGCTCTTAGGTTCTCGTACAATCTATTGTTTTCACCATTTATGCTTTGTATAGCTTATGTTCTTCATCTCTGCATATTTCACACTCTGTTCATGCTTTTTGCTTGATTACATACAGTTCAACTTGTTTTACTGAGAAACAACAACCTTCCTTTGTCATGACATATTTCTTTTATTCATGCTCTCATCATCCGTTACACTCTACATGTCCAATGCTCAAGTCGGGAATCTCAAAAATGCTCATGAATTGTGATTCCAATGCTCAGGAACAATGATTTAGTTAGTGTAATGGAATCATAACTGATCAAGAAACCATGAAGTGAAATAGTAACCCTTCGATCAGATTCTTTTTTATCAGTGTCGTTGGATTATACATGTAGAGGCCTTTTGACATTTTAATGTGTAACCTCCGAGGTGAAGCCTGGAAGTGCTAGCTGCTTCCCCAATCTTTCACCAATGTGACCTTGGGCGATGCTCCCATGTGACCACATGATTGTGGGAATGGCCAAAGGTGGTTTGAGGGATCCTATTTTCTCCCCGCAATTCACTAAAAAGATCCATGTATGCCTTTGGCGATACTGTGGTTTTGATTGTGGCCCGCTAACAAAAAATTAAGACTCGAGCATGTTCTAACCCCACAGTTGAGCACGACTATTGATCTCTAATCCCTTGGCGATGCCTCTCGATCAACGACTATTATCAGCATTCCTTTCCTGCCTTCTTTCCTCCTTCCACACACAACCCCATATCTCCATGATCTGTCGACACATAGCATCCTTCCAAATTAATGGTTATGATTCATTTTGTGATCTGTGCTTTGGGAGTTTCAACTCTCAAGCTTTTATTTCCTCCATACATCAATATTTTGAAGTGATGTAACATCACACATGTCACCTGTTGACTTGGCACAGGCTGAGTGGTTTCCACGTGTCACCTGCTGACTTGGTTTTCCACATGTCCTTGCTGAAGTGGTCTACCACATGTCCTTGTTGAGGTGGTCTGCTAACGTGGGTGAGATGTGTAGGCAGTGTAGTGGAGTCTGATGTGTAGAGGGTATTGAAGTGTGACATCAAAGCGTGGAGGTGGTATGCATGAGTCGTTTGGTGGTTTACTCATAGGGGGTGTTAGGTAGTAAGTGGTAATGAGAGAGGGGGGCATGACATGCCCTATCAACTGTATATCTGAGTGCTCGATTATCGGTGGTTGAGATTAGCGCACCCTTCTTATAACTTATCATGTCCCCCTTCTTATAACTTATCATGTCCTTCCACTTTAGAATGATCTGACGACTGAAATTTACTTCGTCTCTCCAGCTCTCTAGGCTTTGGGTATTTCAAATCTGAAACTTTATCTCTATTCGACTTTTTCCTGAGTCGATTATCTGTGGACACCTGTCCTTCTCAATCGATGACTCTGCCTCTACTTCGGGAATTTGACCTTTCAACCAGATCAACGGTTATGCAACCCCTTTCTCAATCAACGGTCGAGATATCCTTCGGGTCTTCAAACTTCTGAAATCTAAAGTCTCAAACTTTACTTCCCCTAAAAGTATGTGTATTACTGACATGTGTCCTCTTGAATCAGACAGTTAAGGCTTACTTTGGGGCTTTACCTAGAGTCCACAGGATTACGCCATGTCTTTTCTAGATCAGATGACCTAGATTCACTTCGAACGATATGATGCTTAAGATCTTCTTTGGATGATCTGATGACTAAGATCTACTTCGTATGATCCAACGGTCGATAATTTATTTCAGCTCTCCAACTCTGCGGGCTTCGGGAATTTCAAATCTCAAACTAAAACTCTCGGAGTGATTTCTCTGAATCTTAGCCTCCTCACATCTTTAGAGACGAAACTAATGTTGTTCGTTGATCATGATCCTAGATCAATGACTCGATTTGTATGAGATGTAGCTTAGACTTGGTTTAAATCCAATGACCCTCCAACTTTTCTTATACTATCTGTCCACTTTAGAAAGATCTAACGATTTACAGAAATTCACATAGTTAAGATCTCATATCTTTTACTTCTCTTATCTTATCCTCCCACTTGATTTGATCCGATGGCTGACAGGTATTTGAATAATCAAATTCTCAACCATTTGGCCCACTTATCCTATCCTTCCACTTAAACTAAACTAACAGCTGACGAATATTCGGATAATCGAATTCTCAACCGTTTGGCCCTGATCACGTTTCAATAATGCGCTTTCCCTTTTGATCTTTGATATTTTCATATTGTTCGCTTCTCCCCGTGAGCTAATGCTTTTCCTATTTTCCATCAGCCTTGTTGTTCTTGCCATCAATGACAAGCACACTCTTCATGTAAAGTATGCCAACATTATCCCCCTTTGGCATTGATGGCAACCCTTAAAGGCTGCACTATTCTGCTTGGACCTCCAACTTTAGCATCCAGACCACACCTTTTCTCACCCTTTGACATAAATGTCAAATAAAACTGAGAGTGACTTTGTTCTCCCTCTAAAAAAAGATACAATGAGCACTCTCCCCCTAATCAGATATACAATGAGCACTCTCCCCCTGATCATATACACAATTTTAACTTGATAACAGGGTCACACCCAACTTCTGGTGTAGATACTCAAACTGAGTTGTGGCAAGTGGTTTAGTGAAGATATCAAATATCTTCTCTGTGCAAGGAATATAATGTAGTTGAACAACTCTGTTTGTAACCTGCTATTTGAGAAAATGAGATTTTATTGGTATATTCTTAGTCTTTGAATGAAGAACAAGATTCTTGGAGACACTAATGGTACTAGTGTTATCACAGTGATGTGGAATTGGATTAGTATAAGTGACCTTCAAATCTGAAAGAGTTTGTATCATCCATAAAATCTGAGTGTAGCAAGTAGCAGCAGCAATGTACTCTGCCTCTATATTTGATAATGAAATAGAGCTCTGCATCTTACTAATCTGCTATACTAATGAATCACCTAAGAAGAATGTACCTCCACTGGTGCTCTTTCTCTCATCCAAACAATTTTCCCAATCAACATATGAATATGCAGTTAATTGAAAATTCTAATTTCTAGGATACCAAAGACCATGAGTCATTGTTCCCTTAAAATATTTGAATATCCTATTGACAGTTGCTAAATTCCAACAGCTTGCATAATATCAGGATGGGATGTTGTGATATACATAAGACTACCTATCATTGATCGATAAGTTCTTTGGTCAACATTAGGTGAAATATCATCTTTAATGAGCTTGCAACCAACCACCATAGGTGTACTAACAACATAGGAATCTTCCATCTGAAACTTCTTCAACATTTCTTTCAAATACTTTTCTTGAGAGATAAATAGCCCTGCAGAACTCTGATTGATTCATAGACCAAGAAAATATGATAGTTCTCCTATCATGGACATCTCAAACTCAATTTGCATTGAATTAGAAAACCAGTGAATTGAAGGGTCATTAGTGCATCCAAAAATAATGTCATCTACATAAACCAAAACAACTAATAAATCATCACCTTCAGACTTAATGTATAGATTATTGTCAACAAAACCTTTCTTGAACTCTTTGTCCTATAGAAATTTTTCCATTCTATAATACCAGGCTCTTGGTGCCTGTTTCAATCCATATAATTCCTTTTTCAACTTACAAACATAGTCAGGATTATCTGTCAATGAAAATCCTTCAGGTTTCTCCATGTATACATCTTCTTATAGGTCTCCATTAAGAAAAGATGACTTAACATCCATCTGATATAATTTAAAGTTCTTATGACATGCATAGGCAAGAAACATTATGATGGCTTCCAATCTTGCCACTGGTGCAAAGGTTTCATCAAAATCTTGTCTGTCAACTTGTGCATACCCCTTACAGAACAATATGTCTTCATTCTTAATAATTTGTCCTTGTTCATTCATTTTATTCTTAAACACCCATTTGGAGCCAATTACATTCTTATATGTAGGTCTAGGAACAATATCCCAAGTATTGTTCTTCTCAATCTAATCCAGTTCCTCATTCATTGATTTTAACTAATTTACATCTTCACTGGCTTCATTAAAGATCTTGGGTTCCACCATGGATATGAAGGATATATATGATTTCTTGGTGTCTTTGATTATCCTTCTCCTGGTTTGTACACCTTTGTCTTTTTCACCAATTATCTGACTTACAGAATGATTCTTTTGAGTAATTCTGGAGGAAGGATTTCATTTTGTCTGTCGATTTGAGTCTTCTTGAGTATTTGTATATTCATCTGACTCAGAGTCTTCCTTTTTTTATTCTTGGACCTGTTCATCTTCAACTTCAACTATATCCTATGTTGTTGATTCAACACTGCTTATATCTCGTACTAGGATCTCTTCATCAACTTTTATGTCAATGCAATAAACCAATTTATGCATCCTCTTATTATAGCATATGTATCCTTTACTGTTTGTAGCATACCTTAAGAATATACCTTCATCATCCCTATCATCATATTTTCCAATATTTTCATCATTATTCTTGATATAACAATTACTCCCAAAAACTTTAAAATGCTTGATTGAAGTAGGTCTTCCAAACCATAGTTCATAAGGAGTCTTGTCACTTTGTGGCCATAGATGAGATTTGTTAAGAATATGTACCGATGTATGAATTTCTTCTACCCAATATGTCTGAGGAATATTCCTTTCATTCATCACTAATCTTTCCATATGCTAAACTGATCTATTCTGCCTCTCAACTACTCCAATTTTTTGTGGACTCCCTGGTATAGTATACTCTGTTTTGATCCCATGTTTATCACAAACCTCTTTGAACTCCCTTGAACTAAACTCTCCTCCTCTATCATACCTTACTGCCTTCAATATTTTTCTTATTTGATTCTCAGTCAGAGCCTTAAACACATTGAATTTTTCAAATGCTTCAGATTTTTCTTTCAGAAAGGAAACCCATGTAAGTATAGAATAATCATCAGTAATCAACATGAATTAATTTTATTTTCCTATGCCATAACCAACTTTCATCATACTTGCTTAAGTGACATTCTTCTTTTTCTTGTTTCAAAACATAGACATTGTTTTATGTCCTTATGCCTTTATCCACCACTTATTTGAGTTTACAAACATTATCTTACAATCTTTAGAAGCAAACACCACTTCACATCCTCTGTCAAACATTTGAATTACACTGAGAAAATTATGTTTTAGCCCATATACAAGCATAACATATTGGGATTTTCCTTTGCCATTACTCAAACTCACCATCCCTTTACCCTCGATTCTACCTTGTTCATCATTTCCAAAGGTCACATTTCCTGTTTTGCTTGCACTTGTAGACAAAAACTTATCCTTGTCTCTAGTCATGTGCTTGGAACATCCATTGTCTATATACCAGGGGTTCTTTTGTTTTTGAGTTGAAAGTACTAGACCACATTTTTCACTATCTTTCTTTTTCCATGTGCTGACATTTCTAGCTAAGGGTTTTATCCTTAGATTTGCATTGTAATTCTTCAGATGGAAGTTTGTAGCTTTGTGGCCAAAGTTATGACAGTGATAGGATTCGAGATCATTGTTCAAAAGATCAAATTGATTGGTGCAACTTTGTCTACTCATAGGTTGTTTAGTTTTATGTTTCAAAGATTTTTTATTTCTTGATCTCCTCAGTTGCATGTCTCTAAACTTAATTTGACAATTTGCAATCTTATGACCAAAATTAGAGCAGTAAAAATTGTAACCATGGAAGAAATTTTGGTACCTGAAGGATGGACTTCTTCTTGGAATTTGTTGCTCCATCCTCTGATATCTTTGTTTTTTATCAGGGATCATCTTTTCTTTATTAGATTTTGGTGGAAGAGTACTCACATGGTCTGATTGTCTGTTGACTTGGAACTTTATCATCCTTATTGGCTCTTTTCTTTCTAGTTGTTTGTTGCTTGAACCACTTACATAACCTAAACCAATATTCAAAAAGGGAGATCCCTTTTTGCTCAAAATTTCATTTAGTCATGTTGAGGATTTAATGCTTGGAAGATTTTGGAGATACAATGCTTTGAACTTCTCCAACTCTTTTTTGGTTTTTGCTACCTATTCTTCCAAGGCTTCACATATTGCCTTATTCTCTGATAATTGTTGTTTCAGAATGTCCTCTATTTTATTTGCCTCTTCTAATTCCACTTTTAGCAGGGAAAATTCTTCATCGGGTTTTTTACTGTCTTTCTCGAACTGTATCAACAATTGTTTTTTCTTTTTCTTCTTAAATCTGACTCTATCAATTTCTTCTAGGGCACTAATCAGTTCTACTTCCAAGTCAACTACAACTTCTTCATCATTAACATCAATTCTTGTGTTTTTATTATCATAATCCTCTTTTTCCATAAGCATAAAGTCATTAATCTTATCTTCACAAGAAGAATCATTATCTGTGTCTCCTGAAAAGTCATCATTGTTTACACATAAACTTTTGTTTTTACCAAATCTCATGGATTTCTACTTCTTTTCACCTTCAAAGTTTTGTTCATGTTTCTTGTGTGGACACTTAGATGCAAATTGACCTATCTTTCCATAGTTAAAACACTTGAAGGGCATCTTGCCTTGGTACTTGACTGATCCTTTCTTTAGTCTTCTCACAAATTTTGCTTCAATTTCTTCAAGCTCAGAATCCTCATTCTTATCTTCTTTAAATGATGTTTCTCTAGAGGTGGGTTTATATTTACCTATCCTCATTTCATAAGAAGTCAGAGTTCCTAGGATTTTATCAATAGACAAAATCTTAAGATCATTCAGTTCTTCTATTGTAGAAACTTTTGGATTAAATCTATTACGTAGAGATCTTAACATCTTCTAAACTAAAAAAGCATATTCAGTCTTCTCACCAAGACCCTTCATGGAATTCACAAGCTCCTCAAATCTTAAGAAATATTTATTAACTATTCCATCCTCATTCATCTTTAGTTGTTCAAATTTCAATCTATATGACTGAAGTTTGGCATATTTTAATTTCTCATTTCCTTCATAATTGTTAATGAATTTACCCCACATCCCTTTGGCAGAATCAAGATGCATTAACTTTACAAATTTATCTTCAACAAGACAACTCAAAATAACATTCATTGCCTTTACATTGAAGATAAATTCTAACTTATCATCTTTGGAAGCCAACACAACAGGTTTTATATATCCAGTCTCTACAACATCCCAAACATTAGCACCTAAGGCCATAATGTATGTTCTTATTCTAACCTTCCAGAAAGAAACTTTTGTTCCATCAAATAGAGGAGACTTATTGGTTGAAGTTCCTTCATGAATTGTCATGTTTAAGGTTACTTATCTACCTTTAGCTAAAAGGAACCCACTCTGATACCAATTGTTGGAAATACTAAGACAACTGAGAGGGGGGGGGGTGAATCAGTTCTCACTGTGCTTAAACAATTTTATGCCTATTGAAATATTATTAATCTTTTCCAAGTAATCATCAAGATTATGCAAGTCATGAACAGTAGAAATAATAAACATCAATCACACATATGACATACACAGAGACAAATATTCATGAGGATAACCATAAAAGGAGAAAACCTCTTCTTCTTAGAATTATAGGCAGACTTTTAAGTTATGTACATCATCAATCTTTGAGCACCAACTCAAAATCAGGCTACAACCTCTTCTTTAATAGGTTGCAACTTGTAGAGAGCACCAACCCTCAAGATTCTCTAGCACCCACTATAAAGAAGCATATTTTCTCCTTATGATCTCCAACACCAACTGGATGGGAGAACCTACTTCCACTTATAAAAGCACCAACTTGCACGTAGAAAACTCTTCGTTTTCCCTAGCATCACCCTGTCGCCCTGTTTTCTATCCACAACTAGATGGAAGCTACAACTCCCAATATTCAAGCACCAAATTGAATAACAGAGGACCACAGTCCTCCTTAGCACCACCCTACCACCCTGATTTATAAATCTTTACTTGAATAATACCTTACAACAATACAGACATTTCAATGCTTACCACTTTTTCTCTGTACTGCAATTTTGCTTTGCATTTGTATGTTCATGCTTGGCTCCACTTATTGTTTCTTTCCATATTCTCTTCCTTTGTTATTCTCATGATCTTAGGTTCTCGTAAAGTCTTTTGTTTTCACCATTTCTCCTTTGTCAAGCTTATGTTCTTTAGCTCTGCATCTTTCACACTCTGTTCATGCTCTCTGCTTGATTACATACAATTAAACTTGTTTTACCAAGAAAAAAAAAACCTTCCTCTATCATGACATATTTCTTTTATTCATGCTCTCATCATCCGTTACAGTCTACATCTCCAACGCTCAAGTCGAGAATCTAAAAAATGCTCAATAATTATGATTCCAATGCTCAAGGACAATGATTCAGTTAATGCAACTAAATCGTAACTGATCAAGAAACAACAAAGTGAAACAACAACCCTTCGATCAGATTTTGTTTGATCAGCGTCATTGGATTATACACGTAGAGGCTTTTTGACTTTTCAATTCGTAACCTCAGAGGTGAAGCTTGGCAGCGTTAGCTCCTTCCCCAATCTTCCGTTGATGTGACCTTGGGAAATGCTCTCATGTGACCAAGTGATTGCAAGAAAGGCCAAAGGTGGTTTAAGGGAAATCCACTTTTCACCCCATAATACACTACAGAGCTCCCCATATGCCTTTGGCGATAACAATGTTTTGATTGTGGCCCACTCACAAAAAATTAAGACCCAAACATGTTCTAACCCCACAATTGAGCACGACCATTGCTCTCCAATCCCTTGGAAATGCCTCTCGATCAATAGTTGTTATCATCCTTCCTTTCCTGCCTTATTTCCTCCTTCCATGCGCAATTCCATATCTCCAGAATTTTCCGACACGTAGCTTCCTTCCAAATTAATGGCTACAATTCATTTCATGATCCGGGCTTCAGGAGTTTCAACTCTCAATCCTTGCTTTCCTCCATATGTCAATCTTTCGAAGTGACATAAAATCACACATGTCACCTGTTGACTTGGCACAAGCCGAGTGGTTTCCACATGTCGCTTGCTGACTTGGTCTGCCACATGTCCTTGTTGATGTGTTCTACCACATGTCCTTGTCGAGGTGGTCTCCTGACGTGGGTGAGATGTGTAGGCAGTGTAGTGGAGTCTAACGTGTAAAGTGTAGTGGAATGTGACGTCAATGCATGGAGGTGGTATGTATGATTGGTTTGGTGGTTTACTCAGAGGGGGTGTTAGGCGGTAAGTGGTAATGAGAGAGGGAGGTCCGACATGCCCTTTCAACCATAGATCTGAGTGCCCAATTATCAGCCGCTGAGATTAGAACACGCTTCTTCTAACTTATCCTATCCTTCCACTTTAGAATGATATGATGTCTGAAATTTACTCTAGCTCTCCGAGCTTCGGGTATTTTAAATCTCAAACTTTATCTCTATTCACCTTTTTCGGGAGTCGATGATCTACGGACACCTGTCCTTCTCAATCGATGGCTCTACCTCTACTTTGGGAATTTGAACTTTCAACCAAATCAACGGTTTTGTGGCCCCTTTCTCGATCAATGGTTGAGATATCCTTTAGGTATTCAGAATTTTGAAATCTCAAGTCTCAAACTTTACTTCCCCTTGAAGTATGTAGATTATTTCCACGTGTCCTCTTGAATCGGATGGTTGAGGCTTATTTTGGGTCTTTACATGGAGTCCATAGGAGTACGCCACATCTTTTCTGGATCAGACGACCCAGATTCACTTCAGACTATCTAACACTTGATATCTTCTTCGGATGATATGATGACCCATATCTACTTTGGATGATCCGATGGTCATGAATTTATTTCGGCTCTCTGACTCTCCGGGCTTTGGGAATTTCAAATCTCAAAATGAAACTATCGAAGTGATTTCTCCAGAGCGTAACCTCCTCACATTTTGAGAACCGAAACTAATGTTGTTCATTGATCATGATCTTAGATTGATAGCTTTATTTGTATGCAATGTAGCTTTTCCTTGGTTTAAATCCAACGACCCTCCAACTTTTCTTATACTATCCGTCCACTTTAGAAAGATCTTATGGCTGAAAAAAAATTGCATAGTTAAAATCTCAGATATTTTACCTCGCTTATCCTATCCTCCCACTTAATTTGATCAGACGGATAACGGGTATTCGGATAATCAAATTCTTAACCGTTTGGCCTTGCTTATCCTATCCTTCCACTTAAAGTGATTTGACAGTTAATGGGTATTCGAATAATCAGATTCTCAACCGTTTGGCATTGATCATGTATTAGTACTATGCTTTCCCTTGTGAGCTTTGATCTGTTCATATTGTTTGCTTCTCCTCCTGAGCTTATGCTTTTCCTATTTTCCATCAACGTTGTTGTTCTTTCCATCAATGACAAGCACACTCTTCCTGTAAAATATGCCAACACCTATCAACTGGTATCTTCAATAAGAATTGTGCTTAGTCACTATAGATTGGTATGGTATGACCCATAAATTTATAGCTACATTCCTATTTGAGAGTCAGTACCGCACAGTAGATCAGGCTTTACAAATTATAAGACAAAAGGTTTTTGAGAAGGCACCTAACCCCCCTATTTAACAATAAGAAGATGAATGGACTGCGCCTCTTCAGTGGTTACAGGGTAGTTATAATATTAATGTTGATGAGGATGATGACCCCAGGAATGTGAACATTTCATAAACTGAAGGACAAAGAGATATAGAAGGGACAGGGATTGAATTACCTTTTGTTGTGCATCCTATTAAAATTAATAAGGTTAATATTGGAATAGAGCAAGCACCTAAGTTGGAAAATTTTGGGGACTATTGGGATGATGCTACTATTATAAGATTACAGAACTATTGCATGAGTATCAGAACTTGTCTCCAACCATGTTCACAGACATGAAGGGAATTAAAGGGCCCATGGGAGAAATAAAGATTCCTTTGAAAGAAGATGCAAGGCCTGTCAAGTAGAAGCCTTACACACTGAATCCCAAGTACAAGCAGAAAGTTAAGACTGAATTAGATAGAATATTGGAAGTAAGAATTATAGAACTAGTCAAAGAATCTGAATGGATCAGCCCTATGGTGGTCCAAGATAAAAAGATAAGAGAAATCAAAATCTATGTAGATCTAAGGAAATTGAATGATGCATGTTTACATGATCCATTTCCTACACCTTTTACTGATGAAGTTCTAGATAATGTAGGAGGATAGGAAGGTTATTCATTCACAGATGGATTTTCAGGCTATCACCAGATCATAAATGCTAAGGAGGACAGACATAAGACTACATTTGCAACAGAATGGGGTTCTTTTCAGTACACTATGATGCCTTTTGGTTGGAAGAATTCACCAATCATCTTTTCCAGGGTGGTGGTAGAAGCATTTAAGGAATTTTTACATAAGTTTTTGGAATCATACTCTGATGACTGGACCACTTTTACTCTATTGAAAGATCATATTAAATGTTTGAAATTAATGTTGGATAAGTGCAGGCAATGTCAGTTTGCCTTGAACTTGAAGAACTGTATTTTATTTTCACCTTTTGGAATGTTGTTAAGACACAATGTGTGTAAGCAGGGGTTGTTGGTAGATCCTTCCAAGATTGCTATCATTGTTGATCTACCTCCTCCTACTTCAGTTAGACAGTTGTGCACTGCATTGGGACACACTGGATATTACAAAAATTTTATTAAGGGTTACGCATAGATAACAACACCTATGGAGAATCTATTAAAGAAGGATAGTAAGTTTCAATGGATAGAGGAATGCTAACAGAGCTTCGACACATTAAAGCAGAAAATAATCACAGCGCCTATTTTGGTTTTTCCAGGTTGGAGTAAGGAATTCCATGTTCATGTCGATGCTTCATCCATTGCTTTAGGAAAAAATTTAGCACATCCAGTTGTAGGATATATTGACCACCCTATAGCCTTTTCTAGAAGGAATATTTTTGCATCTGAAATGAATTATACTACCACTGAAAGAGAAGGCTTAGCTATGGTATATGCACTGCAAAAGTTTAAAAACTACTTGTTGGGAGGACATTTTAAGATGTTTACTGATCATTCTGCATTGAAGTAATTAGTCAACAAGCCAGTGTTGGGAGAAATAATATGCATATGGCTATTATTATTCCAGGAGTATGACTTTGAGATTGTGGTCAAGCCAAGAAGAAAGAATAAGGGACCTGTCCACTTATCCAGGTTAGAACATGGAGAGGAACCTACCAGTTTGGATGATACACTACTAGATGCACAGTTGTTGGCCATCAAGAAAGTTGATTATCACTTCTATGAGATATTCCAGCTCATATCCATAGGAATGGCACCTCGTGAGTATACAGTTATTCAGAATAAACAGTTGGTAGTCCATGCTGTAGATTTTAAACTTATAGATGGATAGTTATATAAGATGGGACCAGATGAGATCTTAAGAAGATGTGTTATGGAGTCAAAAATCCTATTGATTCTTGTAGAAGCACATGAAGGCATCGTAGGAGGACATTATGCAAGAAAAGCAACAATGCAGAAGGTTCTCAGAGTTGGCCTTTGGTGGCCCATTTTACATAAGGATGCTAAGGAATACTACAGAGCCTATGATGTATGTCAAAGATTAGGGAAGCCTTCTAGAAGGGATGAGATGCCTTTATTACCTCAGTTAACTTTACAAGAATTTGAGAAATGGGCTATTGACTTTGTGGGACCTATCAAGCCACTAGGAAAGTGCACAAAAGCTCGATATATCATCACTGCTACAGAGTATTTGACGAGATGGGAAGAAGCAACGATAGTTAAAGACTCTAGTGCAGCTATAGCTGCATGATTCATCTTTGATGATATCATAACTAGATTTGGATTCTCGAAGATACTTATGAGTGATCAAGGCACACACTTCATTAACAAAACTATTGAATCCTTGAATTAGGAGTTCGAAGTTCAACATCAGAAGAGCACACCATATCACCCACATGAGAATGGTACAGTCGAAGCTTTCAATAAGATTTTGGAGACAAAGCTAACTAAGATTTGCAGTTTTAACAGAGATGATTGGGATTTGATAATTCCAGTAGTGTTATGGGATTATCGAACTACTTGCAAAAATTTAACAACGCAGACTCCCTTCAAGTTAGTTTATGGCCAGGAAGTAGTGGTACCTATGGAATATTTGGTTCCTATTTTAAGAATTGAAGAATTTACATGTATGGATGACACCGACGTTGTTCAAGATAGGCTCTCACAGTTGATGGAACTAGAGGAAGACAGGTTCATTGCATGATTTCATCAACAGGTACAAAAAGAATGAGAAAAGTCTTACCATGACAAACATATCAAGAACAAAGCATTTAAACAAGGAGATTTGGTACTTTTATATGACAACAAATTCATGAAGCATCGAGGAAAGTTTAGGACACATTGGCTTGGGCCATTCGAGGTTGTCTATGTTACAAAAGGTGGAGTTGTGTAGTTGAATACTCTTAATGGAGAATGGAAGGATGGTTTAGTAATTGGGAGCTGGTTGAAGCTGTATTATGACAACCAGCTGCCTTGCAACTCTCAGTAAAAGAAAAAGAAGAAGGGTCTAGGTACTAGGTGTAGTTTAAATTGGGTACCAGATACATAAAAGATAGTTTGCACATGATAGGTAGGGACAAAGAAGAAAGAACGGGCTACTTCACGCAGTATGCAGTCGAAGTAATACAAAAGGCTCAACCCTCCAGTGACTCAAGATGAGTCACATGTGAGTATTGGGGGCATGTTGGCCCTTGTTCATGTATTAAGGAAGAAATCAAAGATTAAGGAAGAATAAAGGCAAAGCATGAAGTGCATGGAAGGAATACAAACTGAGGAAGGGTCATAGTGGTTAAAGAGTCATAAAAGAAGGAACAAAGTAAAAGAAAGAAAGTCGTTCAAAGAGAATATAAAGGAAGAAAAAGAAGCAAAGAAGATAGATTGTGGACAAATCAGCAAGCGTAAGAAGACCCTAATGGGTTCTTTGGATCACCTTGTGGAGAAGAAGGAAGAACAGGTTGGTGAAGTCCTTAAAATGCAGGCTATGTGGACCTAGGGTTATGACGCCTGGGCTTCAGTCCATGGTTTTCTAAGAGACATGGAATGTATAAATAGAGATCTAGAAGAGTTGAGATGAGAGGTGATAGTGGTGTTGAGATGTAAAAGTGTTATGTTTTAGGGTATTCTTTTATTTTGGGTCTTCAGTTGGGTGCGAAGATCGACCCTGCAGCTAAGTGCACAGGGATAGGAAATAAAGAGGAAGAGAGAGAAGCATCTACAGCTGAGTGCACAGATACAATTGTATATCTTCATCTCTTCTATCACTAAAAACCATTCTATGGATGTATCCCTAGGGAGAGGGTGAACCACATAAACTCTTGTTGTTCCATGTGCTTGATGCTTTGTTGTTTATTACCTTTTACATTGTTATTGCACTATTATTTTTCTTGTTGAACAAAATAAGATATAACTTACTTCATGAAGTTAAGCATAATACTGTTAAGAATATCTGGGTTATTTTTCATTGTTCTTTGGAATCATCTTTCATTTCCTCTGGTTGTAGACACCTATGTATTGCAACCCCCCTATTGCTACTTTGGGTGAGACTTCATCTTCTTTGCAGGTGTTGTCGTAAGGGCCAGTAGTTAGGGTTTGTTGGTGAGATGTTAGAGTTGAAACCTATGTCTACCCCTGTGCCAACATATCACTTTATTTTGATGATATGTTTCTAAATAAAAAATATGAAACATGTTTAAATATATGCATGGGATCTAGTCAGTGGGAAATCTTATGATTCTCCCAATATGGGAGCTCATAAAAGACATATTTCCTTTTCATTCCAATGGGAAATTTCTTAACATAAGTGTCGAAGAATGGATCATCAAACATAGGCTCCCCATTTAAATCGAACAGTTTTGTAATCTCATTCTTGTTCTCTCTCTCATATGCTCTAATCCATTCTGTTGGTCCCATTATTGCAAGCCTTTGGGTTCTCTTTGGTTTACCATTGAAAGAAAATGTTTCCCTTCTGTAAGGGTGTTGTTCTAGGAGGAAAACCCTGGAGAAGTCGTACACTGGATTTCATAGGTGGATAGACCACCTAGCCTTCAGAGAAGGTCCTCAACATTTACATCCATGATACCCTTTTGTTACAAGACCTGAAAATTTATTAACATATACAAAGCATGTTAGCATTGAAGATCAGAATAATCGCAGTGAATTAAATATGAAAAAAAATATTGATACGTATATAAATAAATCAATAAAAATGTAATTTACTGGAACAAACTCCTAATCCTATATAATCATGTGTGGTGTAAGAAAATATTCCATACAACGTAAAAATTGTCTCTATTGTGATGGGTCTTGATACATCATATACATGTATCCCTTCCCATAATTCCTTCAATTCATCTACCAATGGTTGTAGGTATACATCCATATTTTTCACTTGTCTTCTACCAAGGACTATAAGAGACAACATAATATGTTCATTCTTCATGGAAAACCATGGGGGGATATTGTTATTGATCACTACTATAGGCCAAACAAAATAGTTGGTGTTTTGGATGGAATATGGGTTGACGCCATCCATGGCTATGCTAAGTCGTAGAATTCGTACTTCATCCTTGAATATTTTGGGCCATGTATCCTCTATATGCTTCATGGATATTGAATCTATTGGGATTCACATAAATCCTGACTCACTTATGTGTGAGGCATGTCATCCCTACGAGATAGCTAATTCTTTGCAATGAAATATCCGTTGAATCCTTGGGATTATAGGCATATTCCTCAATATATTATGAGGAGGACCATGTAATTTTCCCTTTTTATTTGATTTATGGTACCTTTCATGCCCACATTTCATACATATCTCTTTGTCTTCGTATTATCCTCTATATAGAATACAATCATTCATACATGCATGATATGATATGTACTCAACACCCAACATTTTCAACATCTTATTTTCCTCTTTTCATCTACTGAGAAAGACATTATCACTCAGAATACCCTTATCTTTGAATAAACTACATTTAGTGGGAAATAGAAATACACAATGTCATTTAATGTTCATAAAATCAACCATTTTTAATGTTGATTGTGTGATAATATTTCTCAAAATATAAGGGGATTGATGGTTAGTTACCTCAATATTGTTGAGAAACATGTATTTGACATGCCAAAATTTTCTTTCAAGTTGTATAGTAACATTTTTCTCCCCATCTAGGTAGACTTTGACCAGCTAGGCCCAAAGAGAGGGGTGGTGGAAGCATGTTTCAGGCTTTCGAAAAAGGTATCAGTGGTATGAGCATCATCCTCTAGCTCACCATTCTGGAATGCATCTAACAACATTATCTCCATGGCAGCAGTATGCCATAAATAATCATCCATACCAGCCTATATTTGATTTACTCCATTTCCAACTTATGAAGAACTACTATTGTTGTATTCATTCCTACTTTGTGAATCTAGACGTAGTGGAAATTGAAAAGGTGGTTGATTTAACCAATCTTGGTATGCTTCCTATTGGCATGGGGAATTTTTGGGGAAAATGAAGAAATTAATGAAGGTGATTAGGAAATGGACCAGAAAATGAGCATGCACCAGAAAATAGGGAAAAGTAGTGCCAAGGAAGCAGGAAAGTCAAAGGAAGGAAGAAGGATGCAAATCGATGAGGAAAATGGTTGGATTTTGGACTAGCCACACAAAGGAAGTTAGAATGTGGACAAACCTAATCCACCTAGAGTTAGTGGGTTAGGGTTTTGGTCATTTTTGTAATGGGTACTAACCCATTTTTCTAGTATAAATATATGTTGTGAGATCTAAGGAGATCTAGTGACTAGTTACGATTACTGTTAGTTGTTGAGATAATATTGAGATGATCTTAGAGTTAGTTTTTGAGACATAGATATGCCTTGTAATCAAGGGTAAGATCGCCAATTGTGGAGCTTGTTTTTATCTTGTCAGCCTCATCTATACTTATATGTAATGCGCACAGTGCAATAACTTGATGAAGAATAATAAAATGGAGAAGAATTCAAGATCTTTGTGGACGTATCTGATGGGGGTGAACCATGATAATACTTGTGTCTCTGTGTGGAATGTTTTCTTTATTTCTTGTTAGTTATGCTGAATGAATGAATCTGTAGTAGTAAAATGCAGCATGCACTAGAATAGCCATGATATTTACTACATAATGAACCTTAATGAATTACATAATGGTATATATGGATACAATAATGTGTTATACTGATATGTCTAATGTATTTCGAGGTAGAAATAATGTCTATCATCCCCACAATAACCTCTCTTCCACAATTGCAAAAATATGGGTCATGCAGTCACCTATAAATCCATCTCGGGTGATACTACATTGTGCACTATGTGTGTAGTGTTGTCTTATGGTCTCCAGAAGGGATGATGGTTTGCAGGATTTTGTTGGAAACCTAAAGTAGAACCCAAGTCAACCCAAAACATCCAACAAATGGTTTTGTTGTCGGCTAGAACCTAGAAGAACAGATTGGATGGGACTTGTTGAGAAGGATAGTGAAGAGAATGCAATATTATAAGGGGATGTTTAGAACATGGAATCCAACTTAAAAGGAGATCGAATGATGGTTGAAAACAAAATCTTGAGTTTTTGCAAAAAGACAATAGAAACTCCAAGTATACATCGTGCCAATATTTGGAAAGGTATGTGTTTACTGATTTTCATGAGTCATTTTTCTATTATTTTCCACATTTGATGTAGGAGTGGATATTGATATTGAAGGAAAATCACCCAACTAATCAGATAAGACCAGTAGAATCGACTATTGAGAATATTTCTCAATGACAAAAATTCAATAATAAATTCACGTGTGTAGTCGATTTCTAGCTAGACAACATTATTGCAGCATTCATTACTAAGTTTGTAGTCAATACTACAAAATCATACACTGCTATAGAGCAGGAGTTTTTGAAGGGTCCAAGAGGAAGGTATATTAGATCACTTTACACATCAATCAAGATTTTGTTGCATGATAAAGGAGTGATATAATGGAGTCAGATAGCTAAATAACTCTGTGTGAATGGGAAGATTGGCGGAAACACTAAAGAAAATATGAGATATGGAGAAGGAACTTGATAATGGTCAAAAGAAGGAAGAAATGGAACCCATTATAATGGATTAAGATCAAATCAAGAAAATATTGGACATAGAAGGAATGATGCATAGTGGAAGACCCTACCAATATAAGATCAATAAGAAAAATAGGGCAGTAGTTGAGAGGGAAGGCTTGGGAAGTGATGAAGAGGAGGTAGAGGATCTCCATGCTACAAGGAAGATTGAGGAAATCATGTGCACCACATATGATAGAAAAACCATTGGTTGGGTGTCCAACATAGAAGAAGGCTCTCCATTCCAGATTAGAATTAGTGTGGAACTCACGACCCCATGTGCAACTAAAACATCTAAAAATAAAGAACTGTTTAGACAACCAATAATTATTGGTAGAAGGAGTCTAAGAAGTCAAGGGACTAGTGTAATTTCAAGTGGAAGTATGAGTTCAGCTAGCAGTAGTCAGTTATATACACCGTGTGGAGGCGGTACAACAAATTTTACAATGGCAGGACAAGATCCAACTATTTGGCTACTAGATTTTCATGGAGAAGAGTCAGAGGACCCGGAGAAACACTTATTTATTTGTGAAAATATTTGGGAAGATAAAAAATTTACTGGTGAAGATACAAAATTAGCGCAACTTACAATTGCATTCATAAACTGCGCACTAAACGGGTTTATGAGACTTGCAGTAAACAGTCAACAAGGATAAACTACAACCATCAAAAATGTAAATACAACACTAATCAATGAATTCCAATGACCAAGTTTAGAAGATCAATTTATGAATGAGATGATAGAAATCAAACAGAAGCCAGGAGTGTCAGTTTGGGAATGATAAAAAGTTCAAGCGATCAAAATGTAAGTTTAAATATCCCATCATAGATATGTAGCGTAAGAAACTATTTGTAAATTCATTATTGCCACATTTTAAATACCCATTGAGGCAACATAAGTTACAAAATCAGGCCGAGGCTTTGCAAGGAACCTTACAATTGGAAAAGAACCAGTATAAATATACAGATCTAGCTATAGAATATTTGAGAGTGGATCTCAAGAATCTGACATTTTATTTGAATCAGAACAATGATAAGGAAAAGAGGGAAGTTGTATGGTGTAGCTTATGCAAAATAGAAGGGAATCATAAAAATGAGTGCCCAACATTTGCGTAGTACTTGGGAGAAGGACTTCCAATACTTTACCTATAGGAGGACCATGGTGTGAAATATGTAAAACACATGGACATGATCCCTATCATTGTCCCATGATGTAAAAGTACCAAACAGTGCCTAAGAGTACATTCTCCAATTTTTGCAAGTATGTAGGTCATGAGGAAAAGGATTTTCGAACATTGGAAATGATGAAGGAAAGTACCTCAGATAATTATAGGATGGAGGCTAAATTAATGACAGGTCCAATTGTGAAGTAGCATAATAGTGTGAAACAGTTTACTACACCACCAATACAATCAGGTACCATAGTATAATACGCCATGCACAGAAAATCAAGGCAACAAATGAGGATTTGGAAGAGGTAGAGAACCAGTAACTTGTCACAATTTTCAGAAACTTGGAAATTATGCAAGGGATTGTCCACTTCCACCAGCGACATGCATGTATTTTCACGCAACAAATCATGATACATAAGAGTTCCCTACATTTCTCACAAAGATACATGAAAAGAGGAATTAGAATAACCATAATGTTCAATGGATTACTGTGGAAACTAGAGAAGATGATGGGAAAAACAACAATATAGTCTATCGAGGAGGAACCAAAATAGGAGTATATGTAGCAAATCAGAATCATAACTAGCACTAGTGGGTCAGAAAGAATACAACACCTCAACAACATTTTGATGCGTGCAAGGAAAAAGAGACATTCAAGCAAGCCATAAAAGAGATTTTGCAGGATAATATTGCTTCTACTTCAAATGCATGACTATAATATGATGGTGTAGTATATGATACGCCTCATCCATTTGATCATACTAGCAGAGACCAATCTTTAGAAAAGGTAAGTAATCTAAAGAACTTTATGGTGTCTTGATTAAAGTTATTGAATGATCAAACATCTATACAAATGTTACAAGGTTTGTTAGAAAAATTCAATTATGGAGAAGATATATAATTAGAGAAAAATACAGTAAATCATGTCCATAGGTAGACAAGAACAAATAGGGAGTTCAAAATGAATGAAAATATTGGAGACTTTAACATGGGTGACATCATATTAGATTTGGGATCTGAAGTAAATGTTCTACCTAAGAAAACATGAGAATTCATGGAGGAACCTACACTAGGATATTCACCTATTCAGTTGAAATTAGCAAATCAACATAGAGTGATGCCAATTAGTCATTTTAAAGGCATACCGGTGGATTTAGATGGTGTGCGCACTATGGAATATTTTGAGGTATTTGATATAGTGGATAATATTACACCTTATACAACATTATTGGGACTGTATTGGGCATTTGAAAATCAAGCTATCATCAACTTGAAGACTAGGAAAATGATTTTTGAATCAGGAGAATATAGAGTTATAGCACCATTAGATCCTTCATAAGGTGGAATATATGTTGAACCAACGAAGTTAAATTTCGTTACAGAAGAGATAAACCATCTTTATAGAAATACCATGCACGAGGAAGAATGCATTAACCCAACAATGGATGGAATCCGTAGCTGGAAAATCATTAGTGCCTATGCTTCAAATTATGATACAGGATTGGCGAATTGGAAACAACGCTTACACGAGATATCTACCAGAAGATGTGCAAGAATGATGCACACACTAATATGGGTTGGTACAGAGGTAAGATAACCTCCAAGTTTTTATGGTCAAAATGATTTAGAAGAATTTTTAACAAAGTTTGAGTTAGAAGTCCTGGAAAATCAAAGGTTATTATTTTTAGATATTTCCTCTAAAGAAACACATTCATGGTGGCGGGGTACTCACAAAGAGAATATCCATGATTGGTATCAATGAAAAATATTATTTCACATTAGATTTGGAATAGAACAGGAGAATACATATATGCAGAAATATGATGGAATAGGAAAACCCAAAGAACATATAGAAAGATGCATAATTCAATGGATACCAGTACCACTAGAGGAATGGACACATCACTTCATTCATACATTAGAAGTCATACCAAGAAATTTGTATACAGAATTGGAACTGTGCAAAGGAACTGTGATCTGAATTATTTTTGGCACGAAATGAGAGCGGAGATATAATAAAGAGATGTACATAGATATATCAATAATATAATAGATACATGTCAGAGATATAACCATAAACACGGAGATACAATAATACACAATTTCTATTAATGAGCGAAATGTGCAAAACTATATAAATATAGAGTGAAAGACTCATTGGAATGGTGGCAGCTTATATCTGAGAAGAGATGTGATAGATACACTCACTTGCAAGAATAATATGTTACAATGATGCTCCAAAGGCATTTTTAACATAAAGAAAATACAAAACCATAACCCCAAAAGATGAAAATCCATCAGGTTCGTGGACCGTGTTTTGGGTAGTTTGGTGTGTCAACTTCCCAAGGGCGTAACTTTGGCATACGATATTTGTTTGGGGAACACGATAACTCTTTGGAAAGGTATTGATGAGGAGCTTCATTTCATAGGATCCATGATACCTTTAGATATCATTGAGGTGCTCGATCATGAAAAAGCATTGTTTAGACCCTTAAAATGGCCTCAGAAGTTTATGACCTGAAAAACTACTAAAAATAGAAAATTGTCAAAGAACTATTTTGAGCTAGTTGGATTAGGTGGGTGGCCACCAATATTCACCTGGATCAATCCTTCCTACTTAGGAATAAATGGTCTCCATTGCATTGAGTTCTCAAGGGAGAGGGGGAAGCGTTTATTGAATCTGAACCTTGGTGAGTTGTTTGCCTTGCTGGAGAAGTTGTGTTTCTTGGCTTCTAAAAGGTTGTCGAGAACCTGATGTTGGAAGGATTGGAACTTTTTAAACAATCTGGATACATGAGATGAATGTGTGCAGAAGGAATCTTTGTTCTTTGTTGCAATCTTGTTGACCTACTTCTACTGGATAGAAGGTGCTTGGACTAAGGCTGCAGTGGTTGCAGTGTCTTTCTATTTACCTTTTGAATAGATTGTGAAGAAGTTGAATGTTGTAGTATGGGATATTACCTTGCAGCACTATTTAGGTGGGACAATAGTCAGAAATACCTATGGTATCCTGTAGAGATGACCCCCCAGAGTAACAATGACACTACAAGGTCGACACTCATAAATAGCATGGCACTTCCACATATATGGTTGGCCCAAAAGAACATCACAAACATCCAATAGGGAAAAATCACATAATACCTCATCCTTGAAGGGATTGATGTTGTATGACAAGTGGAACTATTGGCTGACATGGATATCTCATCCCTGGAAAAGCAACCCAATGTTGAATGGTTGCAGGTGTGGTGTTGTCGATAATCCCAACTGCTTGATTACCTCTGCTAAGATGACACTCTTTTGGCTTCTTCTATCAACAATAAAATGCATCGGGGTCCCCTTCACCCACATATATGAATGAAAAAGGTGCTCCCCCTCTTTAGTATCAGTTGGTTCCTCTGGTTAAATTGTTGCAGTCACGACATTAGCAGTGGGGTCTGTGTCGATGATCTGTCTTCTCTCATTATTTTTTAAACTAGGGTTAGGCTCCTTTTCTTTTATCTCAGCCACCATTTATTGTTTTGATCGACATTCATCCCTTTTTTGCTAGGGGATTTTGTGGAAATCACACCACTTTCAAGTGTCCTTCTTTGTCTTTCCATTAACCTTCTTTTACTATTGCTTGGACTAGTTTTCTAGAGGTTGGTCATTAGGGTTGTCTTTACCATACTTTGGTTGTTTCGTATTTGCATACCCGAACTCCCGTTTGTTCTGGTGCCTAAATTTCTACTCAATTTTGACAACATATCGATACGTAGCTCCTAGTGATGAGATGTATGGAAAATCCATTTCAGTTTGGATGTACTTATGCATAGCCCCATGGTATTTTAGAACAAGATTTCATTCAGAGTCATTGATACCCAGCTTGGTGTGCAAGGTATGGAAAATATTTGTGAACTTCGGTACTATTTGGCCCCTCTCTTTTCATAGTGTGATACATCTCATGTATTGGTCCTCATAGTTACCAACAAGGTAATATTGTTCCTTGACCACATCCACAAAAAAATCCCAAGTGGGATCAGCCCCATATATTCCAAACTCATTTGTTGAAATTTTATCCTAGTAAGTTTCCCACCAATTTTTGACTTGGGGGGGAGCCTTAAGGAGTGTGAATGTGATATTTTCCCTGTCGAAAAAATTGTGAATAGAGAAATAACCTTATAACAGATTTAACGATTTTTCTAGGGCATCTGCATTTATATGACCTTCAAATATGGGAATATCAAAGTTAAATTGTACCTTGAATGGAGAGGTTCATACAAAGTGGTGTCTTAATGAATATGTGCCTGCTGTTATCGACAGGCGTTGAAGGATGTGGGAAAAATTATCCATCATTTTGTCCCTCTATCGCATGAGAGCTTGCTCAAGCAACAGATTAATAGAATATCATTCTCTCTCAATTTTATTTTATTCTTACATGGAGGGTTTCTTGGGCATGCGAGAGTGATTGTCCTCAAGAGAGATGAGATTGAGACCTAACTTGCTATACTCGAACCTCGTCGAGGATATGAAACAAATGATCAAGAGAAGCTTGCTCTGATACCACTAATCCAGATTATTTTTGGCACAAAATGAGAGAGGAGATATAATAAAGATATGTACAGAGACATATTAATAATATAACAAATATATTTCAGATATATAATGATAAATATAGAGATACAATAATACAAAATTTCTATTAATGAAAGAAATGTACAAAACTATAGAAATATAGAGTGAAAGACTCACTAGAATGGTGGCAGCTTATCTCTGAGAAGAGATGTGATGGCTATGCTCATTTGAAAGTAGATGATGTTAAAATGAGGCCTTGAAGGCCTTTTTAACATCAAGAAAATCCAAAACCCTAACCCCGGAAGCTGAAAATCCAACAGATTTGTGGACCTCGTTTTGGGTAGTTTGGCATATCAACTTCTCGAGGGCATAACTTTGGCATACGATTTCCATTTGGGGCACACGATATCTTGTTGGAAAGGTATTGATGAGGATATTAATTTCACAAGCTCAATCATTCCTTCTATGTTCAATGAGGTGTCTAATCACGAAAAATCATCGTTTAGGCCCTTAAAATGGCCCCTGAAGTTTAGAACCCGAAAAACTACTAAAAATAGTAAATTGACAAAGTATTATTTTGAGCCAATTGGAATAGGTGGGTGGCCACCAATATTCACCTGGATCAAAATGTAAATTGGGAATATTTGCAGCGGAACTTTGTGATCATGTTTTCATTTGAAGATGAGAATCCAGAGATAGATACAACATCAAAGTTGATAAAAGAGAAGATATTTGAAGAACCTAAATTTAAAATTGTAACAACATATCAGAACCAGAATTGACAAACATTCAGATAGTTTCTACATTATTTCCACGTCCCAGAAGATGACCCAGTAGAAGAAAACCTGCGTGATATTCAAATTACAGAAGTTGAAGGGGAAATAGAAGTAGAAGGTCCATAGTTACAGTTGGAAGAATTTGTTGCACCATTGAAGATAAAGAAGATCAATATTGGAACATAAGAGTGTTATCACATAAACATGTAGGGGATGTTTTCCCTAAGAATCAATCCCCTTTGGCAAAAGGATGACAAGAAGTGGGTTAAGAAAACCACTTATCCTAAGTATGCAGTGCAAAATGCACATTTTTCTAAGCAGCAAACAGATCTGGGTGCGTAGAATCTATACACCTAGATCTACAGATGAGGATTGATCCCGGACCCCCCTTGC
>JZKD02S1717566.1:658669-706987 GCA_000966675.3 Picea glauca
CTATCCTCCACTCTGTTTCTCACCTCCACCCATAACATCCTCCTTGGAAGATGGTCTCATCCCATCTGCTGTAGTAGCCTTCTATCTGCCCCCACATCATCACCCCATGCCACTGCACACCTGTACCTCCCTGTTCCATGCCATTTCCACTTTTTTTTTGTCCCCTGCTCCCTCACCAGTCGCATTTTGATCGCCTTGTCACCTTCGTGTGACACATCACCTTGCCATCCAATGACCTAGCCTCTGTGTTTCCATCCACATGGCCTCTGCTCATCTCATTCCCACACCATGCATGTTAAAATGTCACTGCCTATCATCTTCCCATTCACCATCTTACATCGTGTGCCCTATGTTATCTTCACCCCCATCATATCCTCATCCATGACCGTAGACTAGGTGTCCTCGTACCAACTCAGCGAAAAAGCAACAACCAAGGAGAGGTCACCACGTCGTTTAAGTGCATATTTGACCAGTGACCTCTCAGATCTTGATGAATCAGTTAATGCAAATGTGGAAGGTGGGTGAGACATTGTCTCCTTCCACAAATAGAGTCTAGAATAAGACAAAGCGCAAAGGTGACTGTCAGTCCTTTCTAACAGAGATCACGTCCGACAGAAGACTGCATGGGCTATCTGCCCAACGTCTACATGCACAGCCTCACAAGAGAAGTTGAGCAACATAAAGCCCTAAATGTATGACTTGATCATGTCCCATACAATCAGAGCCAGTCTGAGTATATGTAGGCATGTTTTCCATTTTTGTGGGTACCAATGGTAGAGCTAAGCTCTCGATTGTAATTTTTTTATCAAGCACCAGTTTTCCTGGTGATGCATTTGTATTTGAGACTTCCTGTTGAATGAAAGTCAGCTTCTTTCAATCTCTATAAGCTCTGTGTTAAAACACTCAAAATTGGAGGATCCAGTCGAGGGTTGCAATATTATAGGATGATGTATGTTTTGATCACTGCATGTTTGCACCAATTTTAACCAGTTTCCTATGTTGTTTTCTCCCTCTCACACTGAATATCTTGGAATTGGAGGATCCCGTCAAGTTGTTGCAATAGTCCTGGGATGCTCGGAAATGGAAGATCTAGTCGAGGCATCCCTATAGTGGTTGTAACTATGTCATATAGGCACATTTTAGTTTTTTTTTTTCTTCTCCAAGCTACTGGAAGGCCTGACACCCATAGCATTCTTGTTCATATTTCTCACCAAGTCTTCCCCCTTCTCGTTCTAAACTCAACTTACTGACTAAAGTTAGATCAAGACGTCATTCATTCATGCATGGCCTGGTCTAGGATTGTGAGTTAAAGAGATATTGTTATGAGTTTGCTTCCATTCGGTCACCCTTTATAAACAATCATGACATATAAACTAATGGGTATCAAGCTTACTCCTGTTGCAATCTAGGAGTGACTTCTAGTGCTAACATTTCTGGCGCCGTTGTCAGGGACAAAGTTGAATATTTTCCCCAGGATTGAATGACATTGAGCCTCTAATTTTGAAGGTGCATCAGAAATTAGAGCCCTATAAGATTGCTATTGTGCACCTGGCGACTCGATTGTGATGACTCCACTGGGGAGAACCTACTGTTTCAGTTGTGGCTTCCAAGGGTAGGCATAGGAGGTTCGCCCCTCATTTTCAATTGAGAACACCTTAGGAAGATCCAAAGAATCTTATCATAAAGGGAAAGGCCCTCAGAGAAGGAGCTTATGTTGTTGAACTAGGTATTTCCAATAGTTCTCATTACCCTCTTTTAGAGACTCCAACTTTTGATTCTCATTTTCCTACCAGACCTCTCATTGGAGTATCTCGTTTGTTAAATTTTGGGAGTGTTCCTGTTGAGTTTTCGCCTCCTAGTCTTAGATTGGAAGGAGAGATATTTTTCACTCATATTTCCCCTGACGTAGTAGCCTGGTCTAGACCTAGAAATATGGAAGAATTTCCTACTCCAGGTTTTGCAACCCCTCCTCCTATTACTATTCCTACTACTGTACCCACACCAACCTCTACTCCTTTTATCCCTATAGCTTTTTCTTTGAATCCTCTAATGTTTCCCCTTCCACCTGAAAGCTTAGTTCTGGTCTCCCCTGTTCGAACTCCTTCCCCTCCTAGTTCTCCTCCACTAAACATTCCTATGGTAGGAGAAAACCCCCCCATGACCAAGATGGAGGCCATAATAGCTACTAGATATGATCCCCTTGTGTTTCCCCAGCCTCTCAATGCCCTTCCGGCATATGGATACCTCAAGCAATTGCCCAAGTTTACAGGCGAGGGAGACATAACTGTAGAAGAACACCTTGAAGCCTTTTACAATTTTATAGATCATCATTTCATCAAGCATGCAGACGTATGGATGAGGATTTTTGTGCATAGCCTTGAAGGTGAGGCTAGGAAGTGGTTTAGGGCCCTGCCTCCTAGATCTATCAATGGTATATAGAGGATTTGAATAACACCTTCTTGAGGCAGTGGGGAGATAAGAAAGACTTCATGTATTACATGACAGAGTTTGGGTCTCTGAAGAGAAATGAAGGAGAGTATGTCTTTGATTTCTCCAAGAGGTTGAATAAGATGTACCATTAGATCCTTGTTGAGATAAAGCCCTCAGAAGATTCAGCTAAAATCACTTATGCTAACGCTTTTGACCTTGATTTCTACCTCTTGTTCAGGGAAAGAAGAGCCACTTCCTTGAATAACATGAAGGATGTGGTTGTAGAAGTTGAGTAGAATATATTGGCTATTGATTGACTCAGAAATAAAGTCAACAAAGACATACCCAGAAGGAGATTTGAAGCCTCCACATCTGGTTCCTTTGCCCTTCCCCCTCAGATGGATGAAGTGACTAAGGTATTAAAATCACTTTCGGCTAGGATGGAAAGTTTGGAGTTAGAAGGAAAGCCCATGCACAAAAATCCCCAAAATACTAATAACAAAGGTTTTAGGAGGCCCAAAAACAATGCTTCCCAAATTATTCCAAGAGAACAAAGAAACAAAGATAGAGATGATAAAAGGATTCAATCCCCTCTCCAAAATAACTTGGTTGGTGATGATAGAAGGGAAGAAGAAGAACTAGACCCTGAAATTCATTGTATTTAAGACACCTCCATTTTTCCCCATTTGACCTAATCTGAATATGAAGAATCCCTTATGAATAGTCAAATCAATGAACTGAGTAAGGGGAAGAAAGCCAAAGACAACAATCTTAACAGATACAATCTCAGGTCAAAGAAGAAAGAAGGAAAGTATGATATCCCTTATCATCCTCTCTTAGTAGAAAGGCCTACTAAGCCTACATTGATCACTACCAAGGAAAAGAAAACTTAGAATATTTCACCAACAGCCAAAGAACCTATCCCCAAAGTGAGGGAAATTCCTAAGCCTCCTTCCTCCTTTAGTTTGGAGCATGAAATTTAGAAAATCAAAATTCCTGTGCCCCTTTTAGAGCTAGTCAAATATAAAGGTTTCAAAAGGTCCCTCTCCAAACTACTATTGTCCAAGCCACCTCATTTTTCCACGGACTCAGTAAATATCCAAGATGAAAAGTTGGCATTCATCATAGGCCCCATCGTAGAATACAGAGATGATTCATCACCTCCCTTATACACATCCCTGAACATACATGATGAGGTGTTGCATAACTGGCTGATGGATTTAGGGGCTTCCCATAACCTCATGCCCAAAACAATCATGGAAGAATTGGGACTGGATGTAACAAAGGCCTATCATGATTTGTACTCTTTTGATTCAAGTAGGTTGCAATGCCTTGGAGTCATCAAAGTCCTGGTGGTGTCCCTATTTCAGCTGCCCATGAAGAGTGTGGTCATGTACATTATGGTAGCTTATGTTCCTCCCAAGTTTGGCATTCTATTGTCAAGATCTTGGATTAAAAATCTTGGAGGAACATTACAGATGGACCTCACATATGCCACCATCCCAATCTTTGGAGGGGAGAACAGAAGACTGTACAAAGAAGCTCAGTTGGCCTACATTGTCATTGATGAGGCAGATACCACCAATCATCCCATATTTTCCCTTGACACTGATTTGGGATCCATCTTGATGCAGCTCACCAACACCCCTAAGCCTCCCCTTCAAATTAGAGAGCATCCAGTTTCTTTTCACGGAGCATGTCCCCCAACTACATCTATGTGGAAAATGTTCTTTGATGGAGCTTCTTCTAAAGATGGAGTAGGTGATGGAATAATTCTAGTGTCCCCTTCTCAATAAACCACATCTCTGTCATACAAATTAGAGTTTGAAGCTACCAACAATGTGAAAGAGTATGAAGCTCTTCTTTTGGGCTTGAGGGCTACAAAGGACATGGGAATCAAAGAAATATATGTTTTTGGGGATGCCGAGTTGGTTGTAAAACAAGTCAGAAATATTTACCAAGCCAAGCATCTGAGGTTAAGATCTTATAGGAATTAAGTGTGGGATTTAATTAACATCTTTTTTCTAGCCTTCAACATCACATTCATTCCCAGAGAGGGGAATATAGTGGCTGATTATTTAGCTATTTCAGCAAGTAATTTTAGAGTCCCTCTGCCACCCAAGCTCAAATATGATATAGAGGTGAAATACAGACCCTTTATACAAGACAATGTTAAACATTGGAAGGTATTTGAGGATGATATTGAGATCAAAAGATTCCTGGAGACAGTAGAGGAGTTTTTAGCATTGCACATTGATCAATACCCTACTCCTAAAGCAAATCCTCCTGCTGATGTCCTTCTAAAGAATATTGTTGATCATCATATTGTTCAATTACCTAGAAATCATATCCCCAAAGGACTGGTTCCTTTGGAAATATTATTTGACAGCAATGATGTGGAAGTAAAGGGTAAAGTCTCAGATGATAATGTTGATACAACTGAGTGAAACATTGGCATAGAGGAGGAGCCAAAGTTGATCAAATTGTCAAGTGGCCTGACAGAGGAGCAAAGGACTGAATATATTGAGCTATTGAAGGAATTTTTTGATGTGTTCGCTTGGACATATGAATACCTCATGACATATGACACAGTTTTCATTGAGCACAAGATCCCACTAAAAGAGGAGGCCAAGCCATTCATGCAGAAGCTAAGACAGATTAATCCTATGTTGTTGCCTGTCATGGAGAAAGAAGTAAAGAAGTTGTTGGATTCCCAGATCATTGTTCCTTTGAGATATTTTGAATGGGTGGCCAATTTGGTCACAGTGAGAAAGAAAAGTGGGGAAATCAGACTCTATGTCAATTTCAGAAATTTGAAGAGGAGTTCAAAGAAAGACCATTACCCTTTACCAAAGATGAAACATATATTGCGAAGGGTAACAGGAGCCTCCAGGATTTCCATGATTGATGGCTTCTCTAGATACAATCAAATATTAGTCCTACCTAAGGAAAAGGAAAACATAGCCTTTACCACTCCTTGGGGAACATTTATGTATGCCAAAATTCCCTTTGGATTGATGAATGCAGGGGCAACGTTTCAGCGAGCCATGGATATTGCCTTCATTGGGAAGAAAGATCAATTTGTAGTCATTTACCTGGATGACATCACAGTCTTCTCCAGATCTGATAAAGAGCACTGTTGTCATTTGAGGAAGGTTTACTTGAAATGCATAAAGTTCGGTCTCTCCATCAATCCCAAGAAGTCTCTATTTTCTATGAAGGAGTGAAAATTGCTAGGTTACATAGTATCAGCTGAGGGAGTCAGGATTGATCCCAACAGGGTGGAGGCCATTTAGACCTTGTCACTTCCTAGGTCTAGAAAAGAAGTCCAAGTTTTCCTGGGAAAGATAAACTTTCTGAGGAGGTTTGTCTCAAATTTTGTTGAGTTGGTAAAGCATATCACAACCATGCTCAGAAATGGAAATGAAGTGAAATGGATTGTTGAACCCATGGAATCCTTTGACCAAATCAAAAAATCAATGACTGAGGCACCTGTACTCATCAGTCTTAATTACTCAAAGGATTTCATTATCTTCTCATTTGCTTCATTTGACACTGTAGAAGTTGTTTTGTTGCAAAATAATGATAAAGGGTTGGAGCAACCTATTTCCTACTTCAGTAAGGCATTAAGGGATGTTGAGATCAAGTATGAAATCATGGAGAAACAAGCTTATGCCTTTGTAAAAGCTCTCAAAGAATTCAAATTCTATGCCCTACACTAAAAGGTCAATGCATATGTTCCTTCATCTTCTTTGAAGGAAATTCTTATCCATCTTAACATAGATGGGAGGCGGAGCAAGTGGATTGCCAAAATCCTTGAGTTTGATCTTGAAATAAAACCCACCAAGATCATTAAAGGCCAAGGTTTAGCCAAGCTCTTGGCTGAATCCAACTGTAAGGATTTGGGGGTAAATTTCATCCACACTTGTTCAGAAAATCAATAGGTCGAGTTATCTGATACAAGCTATTAGAAAAGTCCTCTCTTGGCATAATGCATCTGGTATGGAAACATTATATATTTTCTACAAGATTTAAGACCCCTGATGGAATGGGAAAAAGAAAGGCAAGAGCTTTAAATCTCAAGGAAATCAGATATTGCCTTATTGACCATGTCTTATATTGGAAAGACCCTATGGGAGTGATTCTGAGATGTCTCAACCCACAGGAGACCCAAAGAGTCATGTTTGATTTCCATAGCAGCTTATGTGGGGGACATCATTTCTGGAAGACCACAGCCTACAAAATTCTCAGGGTTGGTTACTACTGGCCCACCTTATTCATTGATGTATGCAAAGAAGTTAGAGCATGCATCAAATGTCAAAAATTCTCAGGGAAGAAACAACTCAAACCCTTTCCATTAAAGCCTATAGTAGCTTCAAGACCCTTTCAATAATGAGGGTTGGAATTCACTAGAGAAATACATCATGCCTCCAGTGGACAACACAAGTCAATCCTGACTGCCACTAATTACTTCACCAAGTGGATAGAAGCTATCCCTACCATGAATGCTTCTCATAAGGTAATCATTGGATTTATCAAAGACATCATCACAAGGTTTGGTTGTCCCAATAGAATTGTCACTAATAACACTGCATCTTTCAAGTCTGAGCCTCTGGTCAAGTTCTGTGAGCAGTTTGGAATTTCACTAATTCACTCCACTCCCTATTACCCTCAAGGCAATGGACTGGCAGTCTTCCAACAAAATCTTAATCAAGCTCATTAAAATATTGTTAGAAGAAAGTAAGAAATCCTGGGATTAAAAGCTCAAATTCGCTCTATGGATTGAGCAAGTGATAGCCAAGAGGTCCCTGGGCACATCCCCTTTTCAACTTGTTTATGGGAAAGAAGTTGTATTTCCCACCCAGCTGGCTCTGCCTATAGAAAAATTATTTCAAGAGTATGAAGGAGAGTCAGAGAACATGGTCAGAAGAATTCATCAGTTGGTGGAAGTGCAACAAACAAGAGAGCAGGTAATGGATATAGTTCACGATCAACAACAAAAGATCAAGCAGGCCTTTGACAGAAAGGTCAGGAAAGAGGGATTCAAGCTGGGCGATCTGGTGCTTAAGTGGGATGCACCCAGGCAAGATAGAGGAAAACACAGCAAGTTTGAAACCCTCTGGATTGGGCCCTTCAAAATATCTGAAGTATTTTCAAACAACACCTACAGGTTGCAGGATTTGGAGGGCGGAGAAGTCTTTAATGGCCTGGTGAATGGGCATTTCCTGAAGAAATATTGTGTTTGAGACATAAGTGGCTCTTTAATTTATTGTAAATATTTTTTTCCTGTTTGTTTTCGGCTTCATAAATGACTCCATAGCCAAACAACAAGGAACTGAAGTTGCAAAAGAGTTCTTGGAAGCTCGCAGTGAGCGTCCCATCCCCCATGGAGCCTAATGTTATCACATAAACATGTAGGGGATTTTTTCCATAAGAAGTGATTCCCTTTGGCGAAAGGATGGCAAGAAGTCGACTAAAAAACCAACTTATCCTAAGTATGGGGCGCAAAATGCACATTGTTCTAAGCAGCAGCCATATCTGGGTGGCCAGAATCTATGCACCTAGATCTATGGTTGAGGATTGATTCCAGACCCCCCTTTCCTTTCTTCATTTAATAGGGGGGGGTCCGGAATTGGAGCACGCAAGTCTGAATGACTAGGATTGAAGTGCCTATATATATGGCTGAGGATTGATTCCAGACCCCCCTTGCCTTTCTTCCTTTAATAGGGTGGGGGTGGGGGTCTGGTATGAGGCAGTTTTTTATGGGCCCCCCTTTAAACCTCTTACCACTTCTGCCTATGTTACTGCCTTCACCTCCCTCTGCCATCTATCCTCCACTTTATCTCTCACCTCTGCCCTTTCCCACCCTCCCTGGAATATGGTCTCAACCCATCTGCTACCACAACCTTACATCTACCCCCACATCATCGCCCCACACCACTACACACCTATACCTCCCTGTTCCATGCCACTTCCACTTATGTCTGGTCCCCTTCTCCCTCACCAGTCAAATTATGTCTGCCTCATCACCTTCCCATGATACATCACCTTGTCATCTGATGTCCTAGCCTCTGTGTTTCCATCCACATGGCCTCCCCTCATCTCATTCTCGCACCATTCATGTTAAAACATCGTTGTCTATCTGCCACCCATTCACCATCTCATGTTGTGTTCCCTATGTTATCTTCGCCCCCATCATATCCTCATCCACGACCACAGACTGGGCCACCTTGCAGCAGTTCAGTGAAGAAGCAACAACCAAGGAGAGGTTGCCACATCATTCAAGTGCAGATTTGACCAAGGGCCTCTCAGATCCCAATGAATCAGTTAAAAAAAATGTGGAAGGTGGGTGTAATATCCCTCGGTCGAACCCAATTGTAAATTTAATTTAAGTGTACTAAAGATGGTGAGTTGTTTTGACATCATTTTGTAATGCACCTTTCATGGCATAGTGTGCACAAGTAATACGTAGTAAAATGAAGTAGTGTGCACATAACCAGATATCGTGCATAGTAACTAAAGTGGACACAGTATGGGGGTCAGAGAACCTCGTGTATATGATATTTATTATAGGCTGGTGAGCTATTTATGATAAGTTGGGATGCTTATGTTTTTGAATTAGGCCAGTGCACCTAGATGTTAAAGGCTAGCATGCCTACTTTGTATATGTCTCATGATTAATATAAAATACATCACTGCATGCACATCGACCACAATAAAAAATATGGGGGACTAAACTTCACCAGTTAGGGAAAGGGAAAGCCAAAAAGGAATATTATATTAATATTTCTTAAAACATAAAGTATGGATAATTATTTTATCCTAAGTTCTAAATTTGGGGACAAGTGGACCAAAGTAGCTTCCAACATGACAAGTGTCAAGTTGGGGACATGCATACATATCGTGGGCACTTAGCTCTTTGGACACTTCACCATCATTTGGACAAACATCCTTATGGGCATTCTAACAATCATTCTTATGAGGATCTCACCTATGATTCCTTCCATCATTTAGTCATCCAATCGATGATTTCATGACCATTTTTACTCACGCACTCAGTTATCCTTCAAACATGCATTCACTCTATATGAGCCTGTTTCCATAACCATTTCTTGTTGGTAAAGCTGGTTAGCTTGGGAGCGGGATTGAAGATGTGGGTTGTCAGGCCCATGCAAAATTGAAGAGGCAGGTTTTCAAGCTCGTGAGCAATTATATGAGAGAGAGAATTGTTGTAACCATTTCTTGTTGGTATACCTGGTTATCTTGGGAGCAGGATTGAAGATGTGGGTTGTTAGGCCCATGGGAAATTGAAGAGGCGGGTTTTTAGGCTCGTGAGCAATTATATGAGTGAGAGAATTGTTGTGGAATTGATTCTTGAAGGTGCTAAACTACAGCTATAGTGCTCTGAGACTTCCGGTCTGGCCTATTGCTGAAGCCCTGGAAGGGAAGTGGGGAAGCCGAGGGAATTTTGAGCAGAGAAGGGGCAGACTTCCTTGGGTGGGATAGGCATGTAGGGAATGAGAGACTATAGGTTGTTAGTTGAGTGAGCACCTAAGATGGAGTCTTTCCTATTGTCCATGATCCCTTAGCCTAGTTAGGAATCCCTTTACCTGGGTGGAGTTTAGTCCCAGCTCAGGGGTGACTCACTATTTGATGAACAATGTAGTCTAAGGCTGGGAGGTTCATGAATGGTTTGTACGCGGTTGGTGACAATATTTCCAAGATAAGTACCAATCGTGTGATAAATTTACTTGTTGCATTGTTACTTACATGCTTATGTTACAGTTTATCATATGTGTGATTATAATTGTTTGTATGTTTATGGGTATTTCCTTGTATATGCTACATGTCTGTATTTACTGTTATTTCAGTATGAAAACATATAGTTACAGAATGTGATTGTTTGTGTATGTTTATAAGTAAATCTTCTGCAAGAGTGCTGTATGTATATGTTATAATTGCATGCAGTTTGAAGAGAAAAATTATGTGGCATAGCTCAGTTGAATATTGGGTATGTTACAGTATGTTCCGCAGTGAGAGAATGAAAGTGTTCCCTCATGTAGCCTAGCCTTTATAGGCTGGGAATGTTACAAAGACAGTTTCATAGCTAAGTAAAGAGTCATAGGAGTGGCATGCCCGGCTGGTGTGAGGTCGGGGGTGTTATAGTATGGTATCAGAGTCTTAGTTCCAAAACTGAGCCTGGCTGGGCCGGAAAGGTTCAGTTGAATCGAATATTCACAAGATATTAATTTTGAAGTGGCCAAATTTTCAAGTCACAAAGCATCTAAGGAAAATTTTGGCACCGCGAGGAAAATATTGGCATGCAGGTGTGCGCGATAAATTGTGGCACTGCACAGAAGAGTATTGTGTGCGGATGCACACGCTGAATTTAGAATTGCGCAGTGAGAACACACATAGTAATGTGCACATGGTGTGTGCAGCATTTCAAAACATGGAGGAGTTGGTTGGTGCATGCATAATATTATTATAAGTTATCTCACAATAGTGTAGACAATGGTGTGCACAAATTAGTGTGCGCAGTGAGGCCTATTGAACTTTGGCATGGTGCAATGCATAGGGTGAAATGCATGTGGAATATCAGTGTGCGATACCAAAAATGTGTGTAGTGGATATTGGCACACAATTCAAAAGTAGTGCGTGCAATTTATTGGTGTGACAAAGAAGAAATGCATAGGGGATATAGGTGCACAGAAGCACGAGTTTCCTTGTAGTGTTGTTGTGCACGATAAATATGGGTGTACAGGTTGAATTTTTGTGTGCTCGAATTCATTTGGAAGGCAATGAGTCTGAGTTAATATAAAATTGCATGATATTAGAGGAAAAAGAAACACACAACTACATCGGAACATTATTTAAAATGACTTCAGAGTTGGTTGTGAAGAAATAAATATAATCTAAATTGTTATGCTGGGAGCATCTCAGAAATGAAGTCTAATCTTTATGTTCCTTTGATTCAAACATATGGAAGTGAAAAATAAGCTTAAAAGAAAAGAATACTATGAAATAAAACAAGACTCATAACACTACCAATTAAAATCTTGTAATAAACAGTCCAAAGTCTACTTCTGCAATTATACAATCGTATTAATCCCAAAATTACAAAAAAAAAAAAGGAATGATAACATTTATCATATTGTAAGATGACCGTTTAAAAATAGGACTATCATCTCTGGAGTCCCTTACCTCTGCTACCCCCCTGTTCCAAAATTCATTGAAATATACCTAATTTTAGTTGAGGACTCATTTCATCTTATCGATCTCCTCCTTTAAAGAATCTAACCAAACTGGTTGATTCTCTCCAACACTTTCAGTCGTTTCAGTTATGGTTTCCTTCTTCTGTCACTTACTCCTTTTCTTCTTAGCAGTCAGCCCGTTGATGAATAAATCCTTCATAGTGGTATTCATCCTGACTTCCAACTGCGACCCTATCGTCAGCTCTGTGTGGAATTTAGTCGCTAGAATCTGAGAAAGTACCCTTTCCTCCTTATTCGCAGGAAAGTCTAGCATGTTACCTGAATAACCAGTCTCACTGGATTTAGCCTTGTCCATGTACCTCAGTTTGTGGATACTTAAACTCTTTTACAGAGAGCAGAAAGTTGAGCAATTTGGAGATTACTCTGTTTATGGATAAACTGATGTCTCCATACTTGAGGACTGGTAGTTATAAAATCCCAATTATGAATCATAGATAGACTACGTACAAGTGCATTGGGTTTCCATGCTCAGATAATCCATTTCAAATGATTACCTTTTGAGTTCGTTATATGGTGGCGTTCAGCTGACGTCATGTAGTTGTGAAAGTACCGAACGAGTGAAATAGGGTGTTTTGACTAGCCGTCGCTCGTTCCACAAGTGGTGGTTTTGACATTTTCAATCATGTGATATCGTGTCTTGGCAAAAGTGGTTTCTACAAACCGCCTTTTGCCCAGATGTATCTCTGAAGGCGTCGTGCATCTATGTTCTCAAGACTTGGGTCTTATCTAGAATTGTCATGGTCATAACAACAAGTAATCAGGAGAGATAATTCTAATATATATATTGAACCAAAATGGTTCATATTTTTCATGAATTGTTGAATTGTTAACCTGATAGGTTTGGATGGATGCACGTTTTGCAGAATTAACAACAACTAGATCAGATCAGATCAATACATATTCCATAGGAATGGAAGAGGCAAAGGAGAATTACAGTAAGCCAGATGAGAGTAGAGAGATGGATGTCCATTTGGGCATTGAAGGAACAAACTCCAATGGACATGGAGAATAAAGGAATGAAAACATGAATATGGCAAAGACCATTAAAAGTTTGCAGAAGGATGTCCAAATCCATAAGGTTGATAATGAAAGGCTTATGAGAGCCAAGGAGTAGCAGCATGACTTCAACATGACATTATTGGAGGGATTGAACAGAATAGAAAAGAAATTGGTTAAGGAGAGTGGATCAAGCAAATCTGGAAGTCACAAGCCTTTGGATGAGAAAAGAAAAGAAAGAAGTGTTAGCAGACACCACCATAATTCCCCAAGGCATTCCAATAAGAGAATAGGTAGCATCTCAAGTCCATCCCTTGTCATAAGGAATAAGAGATCTAGAGTGGATGAGCTACAAGGAGAAATGAACAAAATCAAACCTCCTACATTTGATGGTGAGCACAAGGATGAAGATGCAGAAACATGGTTGTTGGGCATGATAAAGTATTTTCAATTGCATAATTACTCTTCTCATGCAAAGGGTAGAATTGCTATCTATCAACTCAAGGGAAATGCCTCCATGTGGCGGGATCATCTTGTGCAGGTGCAGTGCATTAAAGAGAAAAGTGTTACTTGGAGGGAATTCAAAGTATTTTGAGAAGAAATAACTGACTAAGAGATACTACGACAAGAAAATGAAAGATTTATTTGAAATCAATCATGGAAGTATGACCATAGATGAATATGAGAGAAGGTTTCTAGAACTGTTGAAGTATGTCTCATTCATCAAGGATGAGACAGTCAAAATTCAAATGTATTTCAGTGGATTTCCATCATTCATCAGTGACAAAATACAGTATGATGAACCCAATACATTGGAAGAGACGATAAGGTGAGCTAAATGCCTATATGATCAACAAAAAGCAAGGCCAACTTTCCAAAAGGCTTGGGAAGACAAAAATAAATTCAAGATGGATCAGAGGAAGAAGGGAGCTAAGCCACCATTCTTCATAAATAATCCACAGGGACAACAAATGCCTAAAGAACCTAGAATGATTGACATAGGCATTCAAGGGCCAAGACAACCACCTATTCAATGTTGGGGTTGTAAAGGAAATTATAGGTTCAGATATTCTCCTCACAAAAGTGAAAAAGGAAGGGTTGTTCACAATGTGCAGCAAGTTGAAACAGTGGAGGACATGTGCAAATATGTGCCAAGGATCTATGCAACTCTAGACAACAAGAAAGAAGAGTATCAGTCACACATGATTGAAGTGGAAGGTATGATTAACAACCAAACCATTGATATTTTAATTGATTCAGGAGCTATTCATAGTTATATAGACCCAAATATGGTGGAAAGTTTGCAATTGCCAAGGAACAAGCATGGGAAATCCTGGTTAGTGCATCTGGCTACAAGAGTCAAAAGAAAAGTTAATGAGATGGTTAATTCATGCCTCATGGACATGAATGGACTGAACACCAATGCGGATTTGAACATTTTGCCTTTAGGTTCCTATAACTGTCTAATTGGGATGGATTGGTTGGACCAACATCATGCTCTCTTGGAATTTCATAAAAAATAATTTACTTGCTTAGATGAGGAAGGGAAACTATGGAAAGTGCAGGGAATTCCCAGAACAGTATCCATTAGAGAAATTTCCAACATTGCAGCTGAAGAAATGTTACAGAAAAGGATGTCAAATATTTGCAGCTCATATAGAAGAGACACCTAAATACAAGGAGCCAAATTTGGAAGATAATGCAGTCCTGGAAGAATTTGAATATGTGTTCAAGGATGTACCATGACTACCCCCAAAAAGAGACATTGATTTCTCTATAAATCTAATGCCTAGAGCAGTGTCGGTGTCAAAGGCTCCTTACAGAATGAGTACACCAGAATTGAAGGAGTTGCAAATGCAGCTTGAAGAACTTCTGAAGAAAGGGTGTTTACGCCCAAGTGTGTCACCTTGGGGTGCCCCAATATTGTTTGTGAAAAATAAAGATGGAACATTAATATTGTGCATTGACTTCAGACAGTTGAATAAAGTGATTGTTAAGAACAAGTATCCTCTGCCAAGGATTGATGATCTCTTTGATCAATTAAAGGATGCAAAGATATTTTCAAAGATAGATCTCAGATCAGGATACCATCAAGCAAGGATTAAAGAATAAGATATCAGTAAGAAAACCTTCAGGACAAGGCATGGTCATTATGAGTTCACAGTGGTGCCATTTGGGTTGTCAAATGCACCAGTTGTTTTCATGTGCTTAATGAATGGTGTTTTCCGAGAATATTTAGAAAAGTATATCATTGTCTTTTTGGATGAAATTCTTATATATTCTAAGTCACAGGAGGAGCATGAACATCATTTGAGGATGGTGTTGCAAGTATTAAGGGAGCATCAGTTGTATGCCAAATTGAGCAAGTGTTCATTTTATCAGAAACAAATTCATTATTTGGGGAATATCATTTCAAAGGATGGGATATCAGTGGATCCTGAGAAGATAGAAGCCATTATAGAATGGTCAACACCGAATAATGTGACAGAGGTAAGATCATTCATGGGTCTTTCAGACTACTACAGAATATTTATTAAAGGATTCTCAAAGATTGCACACCCAATCACTTCCTTGCAAAGAAAGGGGGTGAAGTTTCAGTGGAAATTGGTTTGCAAAAAGAGTTTCCAACACTTGAAACAATTTTTGACAAGTACTCCAACATTAAGGATTGCAGACCCAAATGAAGACTTCATTGTATGCATAGATGCATGTAATCAAGGACTTGGTGGAGTCCTTAGTCAAAATGGGTTTGTCATATGTTACGAATCAAGGAAGTTGAAGGAGCATGAAAGAAACTATGCCACTCATGATTTGGAGTTGGCAGCCATAGTACATGCCTTGAGGAAATCGAGACACTACCTCATGGGAAAAAGGTTCAAGCTAAGAACAGACCACAATGGTCTGAAATGATTATTTGATCAACCAAATATAAATGCTAGGCAAAGCAGATGGTTAGAATTTCTAAGAAAATATGACTTTGATATAAATCATATCAAGGGGAAAGAGAATAAAGTGGTTGATGCACTCAGTGGGAGGGTGCATGAACTACACTCTACAAGCATTAACATGTATCAAAATGATATTAAAAGAAAAATTATGGAGGCTGCAAATGCAAATCTGTAATACAGAGAATTGGTAGCAAAGCTATAGCAGGGTAAGATACCATAAAAGGTGGATAATTATAATTTGAGAATAGATGGAATACTGTTGCACAAGAAAAAAATTGTTGTTCCAAATGTCAAGGACTTCAAAGGTATGATTTTGCAGGAAATTCATAATGTCCCTGATGCAGGACACCCTGGGTATCAAAAAACCGTGGCAGAAATCAAGAGCCATTACTTTTGGCCAGGTATGGAGAGAGAGATCAATGAATACATCGCTAGATGTATGGAATGCCAAAAATTTAAAGTTGATCATAGGCACCTAGCAGGGTTGTTGAAACCTTTGCCCATTCCTGAATGGAAGTGGGAAGTGGTGACAATGGATTTTATTATGATATTTCCCAAAATAGGGAAGTTGCATGATTCGATCATGGTAATGGTGGACAAGATTACAAAAGCTAGCCATTTTATTCCACTGAAAACTACTCACAAGGCAACATATGTTGTTGATATTTTCATGAAGGAAGTGGCACGATTGCACGAAATTCCTAAAACAATTGTGTCTGACAGAGACCCAAAATTCACCTCAAATTTCTGGAAAGGATTGTTCAAAGGATTAAGAACAAATCTAAACTTTAGTACATCTTATCATCCTGAATCTGATGGATAGACAAAGAGGGTGAGTAGAGTGATAGAAGACATACTAATAATGTATGTGATGGACAAACCATCGAAATGGGAAGACTATCTGGATTTGGTAGAATTCGCTTACAACAATGGGTATCAGGCATCGTTGAAGATGATCCCATTTGAAGCACTTTATGGAAGAAAGTGAAGTACTCCAATGATATGGGATAATCCAGTCGATAGGACAGTAGTTGGGCCATAGTTTCTCAAGGAGATGGAGGAACAAATGATAAAAATTAAGAAGAATTTAAAAGTTGCCCAAGATAGGAAGAAAAATTATGCCGATAAGAACAGAACCCATAGAGAGTTCAAAGTGGGTGATCATGTTTTTCTGAAGGTGAAAGATAATAGCAGTTCCCTAAAGTTGGGAAGTTGCGCCAAGTTGGCAGCTAGATTTTGTGGGCCATTTGAAATTGTAGAAATAATTGGCACAGTTGTTTATATGATTGCATTGCCTGCATCTATGTCTATTCATAATGTATTATATGTATCATTGCTAAAGAAATATATACCTAATGTTAATCATGTTATTGATTGGAATGTGATTCAGATGGAGCAAGAAGGTGAATCCAGTGCGCATTATGGATCGAAAAATCAAGAAGCTCGGGAATCGATCCATAGGGCTTGTAAAGGTCCAATGGACTTGGTACAGTCCTGAGGATGCTAATTGGGAGCATGAGGATGCAATGCAGATAGAATACCCTGTTAGATTTTGACTAAAATTGCAGAACAGTAGATACTTTTTAAAATTTCAATTATCAAGAACTGCTAGATCTAAGGATCAAAGACTTAGAATAATTTAACTAGCATTTAGATCTCAGAAAGACAGTAGTAGACTCAGTATGAAATAGATCTAAAGATCAAAGACAAAGCTCAGATCTAAACAATAGCTCAAAACTAATAAGCAATAAGATGAGCATAGGTATGAATCTATAAAGCTGTATGGAATATACTTAGATCTGATCTTAAAACACTAAGCAGTTATAGAGGACAGTTTATACACAGAATTAGATAGCTGTAACAGTAAGATAACATCCAGATCTGAAGAGATGAGTTAGTAGCTACAATAAACATCTCTTAAGATCTATACAATGCTTACCATATTAAACACTTATGTAATCAAATCAGATTCAAATCAAAGGAAGATAAGTAGGAAGCAAAACTTACCTGGCACAGCAGCCTTACCTCAGAAGGAGAAACAATAACCATAAGAGACTTAGAACCATTTGTGATATGCTCAGATAAGATTCAGTTCATGGATCTACTGGGATCTATATGCCAAGGAATGAAGGAACTTGCAAGCCACCAAGCTTAAGGGTCACTCGAATAAAACAAAAGACCCAAACCCTTCCCAGCCAACGACTTTACCAATGAAACCCTTAGATCTATACACAAAGGACTGTAGCTAAACCCTTGATTTGCAGTGATATGGCAGAGCTGTTTAGCAAGTTATATCCCACATAGACTACCCTAGTTAAAGGGTCACACAGCAGACAACATAGGAATACCAAAAGTCTGATCACCCATGACAGAATTAACTACAACCACGGCAGTCATAATGGTGAATGCAGTTACACACACTGCAGCCAGACTATACAGTAGAAACTCACAGCAAAAACCCACGACAGCCATAGCAAAGTAACGGTAGCTTAAAGCAAGGAGACGGCAGCATAAAAGACACCCACGGCAGCTGGTATGTACAGTAGATTAGGGGAGGCCGCGGCTAACCCTCAAGGGGGCCACTACAATAGCTATGAAGCAAGAGGCCGCACCACATTTCAAGCATCAGCAGCAAAGCACATGGACTGAGGCCGCATCTCACTTCAAACACCAACAGCAAAGAAAAGGACTGAGGCTGCTAACTTAGAGAGGTTCCACTCTCAGGTAAGGGCTGCAACAAGGATATCTCTAACTCTCAGCAAAGGGCTGCAGCTAGGAAGCATCAGCAGAGGAGGGCCGCATATAGAACATATCAGCAGGAGAGGGTCGCAGCTAGAGATAGAGAGACCAATGTTTGCACAAGAGAATGATGTGTCTATTAGGTGTAGGAGGGGGGTTCTTTAAATAGTAGTTAGGGCAAGGTTAGGGCAAGGTTAGGGCAAGTTAAGTTACATTAAAGAGTCACATGTTTAAATTAGAAATCTAAACATGTGACAATTAATTAATGTTTAACTTTAAAACATAACCCCTAAATAAATCAACAAAACCCAAAACAATTTGCCAAGGGGGGTTTGCAAGGTGGCATTACTCATTCCTTCAAATCATATGGTGAACCTACTACTTTATCATCACTGCATATGGGACTTACCCCTCTTGTGTTTATGTCCTTCTTCAAGGAAGGTCATGTACCATCAAGTACTTGATTTAGAATCAAGTATCCCCAGGAATTTTTCTGAGGTCTTATACACCAAGGTCAGAGACCAAGGATCAACCCAAGCGTTAAGCAACGATTCCCTGGAACACATCGAGGGGCCCTAGAACACATCTAGGGTCTTATATCATCAACCACCAAGGAACACATCCAAGGATCAATCCAAGCACTAAGCAAGGATTCCCTGGAACACATCCAGGGGCCCTAGAACACATCTAGGGACTTATATCATCAACTACCAAGGAACACATCCAAGGATAAATCCAAGCACTAAGCAAGGATTCCCTGAAACACATCCAGGGGCCCTAGAACACATCTAGGGACTTATAATAGCTTGGTCTCAGACCAAGAACCCCAGTCATATACTGGGGGCCCTAAGAAGGGTATTCTATCATGACACTTACTATTTGGTCCCAGACCAAGTACCCCAGTAGTGCATTGGGGGCCCTAGATCTCGTCTAGGGTCTTAGCCATTCTTCGGGAGAAATGGCTCTTGTAGCTGCTATAAATTTAACACTCCCTCTCAGTAAGAGAGGCATTCTCAGCTACACCAAGCTTGTCACGAAAGTATACAAAATTTGTCAAGGATAGTGGCTTGGTGAAAATGTCTGTTGTCTGTTCTGCTGTCGGAACATACTGAATGATGATAATTTTCTTCTATACTATGTATCGGACATAGCAATACCTCATCACAATGTGTTTCGAAAAACACAGGGTTCTCAGTGAGCTTAACACTGTTCTGATTTGACACAGTGTATGACTGTGGGTTCAAGCTCTGAACAAGTCTGGGAGAGGCTCCTTGAGCCACACTGCTTCTCTACTTGCAACGCTAGCAAAAATGTATTCAACTTCTGCAGTGTATGGAGCCCTATTTCCTGTTGGACCAGGAAATCATTGCTGAACCCAAACTGAAGCAATAACCTGAAGTACTTTTCAGGTCTACTGTACTTCCCATCCAATATGGACTTGTGAAACCATGGAGCCATATACCTCTACTTGAGGTGTATTTGAGACCGTATCTCAGAATATGTTTCATAGTAACTGTATGTAAATGTTTCGGCTCACATATAACCTGACTGAGAACACTTACCGTATACCAGATTTCTGTTCTCGTATGTACGAGATAAATCACTGATCTGTAAGGTGAGAACTTTTGGATCTGAGCTTGTCGCCTGATCTCGTAGATTCTTTAAATCAGAGATCATTTGTGTGCTCATGTATTTGCAGTTTATCTTGCCAAAACTGTGACGCACATCAATTACATATTTTCCCTATGAGAGAGATATCTCTCCTGATTTCTGCCAAAATCTTCAAGCTCAATAATGTGAAAGATCGAAGTCTTTTATTTCAATCTCTTTAGAAAATATCCCTCTTAATCTGAGCTATAACAATTCTTTCCTGTAAGAAACAGATAGAGATTTTGAACAATCTTCATATAAGGATGATTTGAAAAATTTGTCATACCGAGCTTCCAGAGTTATAATCCATGAGGTTCTTTTCATGGATAGTTTCTTGTTTTACTTCACTGTTAAAAACAAGCTTAACATATGTCAGATGAAGTATACAAAAGGATCCTGATGAAGGTAAGGATCTTGTCATAGGTCATGAGTAACAAGTATATCCTCTTATAGACCATACATCATTCTTTACTGTTACATTAACCTTCCTTATTTCAATTGAGGAAGTTTCTGAATCAATCATGATTCACTTCATCTAGAGACCCAGAATACACATCTAGTTTCTGCTTCCTGTGCTAGTGCCTTTAGGTGCTAGAGGCTTTTCGCTTCCTTTAATATTTCTTGGCATCAGGTTGGTTTCCACTGATAGAATTCTTGGATTCTATTAAGCTGCTGATTCTATTGTTAGACAAGCACTAACCCAAATTCAGATACTGCTCCCTCTGAGTCCAAGAAATCTGCCTTTCTGTCAGTTTGCTCCCTCTGTCAATTTTCTCCCTCTGAACATTTGATTCTGATAAGGTGTCTTAACTTTTCAAGATGTTCATGGTGCCAATATGGGATGAAAAGATGACTCAGACTTCTGAGTTACTATGCCAATGACTCAAATACAAAAAAAGGATATTAGTAGGATCTCCTCAAAACAAAAAAATTTGTCTCATCTACCGGGATACACAGTTGGACTCTTTTACTGAAAGAAATAACCCAAGGTTAGATGTTGTCTTTAACCTTTATCAAAAACAAAATGTCAAATACTGCATTGTCAAGAGTCATCCCCTTCAAGGATAAACACCAAAAACATTTATGAGATTCTACTATTCAGAGTATTGAAGTCAGATTTCAAACTCGTTTACCTTTTGTGACATGAATCTTGAGTATGCATAAGGTGCTGTCAAATCCATAGTTTAGGAATTCCATTACTAGCAGTTCAGTTAAGAATATGTAATCTATCAATAGCTTATTAAATAAAGGTTGAGCATTTTACCAATATTAAAATGAACTTCACAAAAAATATCACCTTATCATTTTAAGATGATGATTTTCTTCTCCCAACAATTTTCATCAGTCCTTGGACTAGTTCTAATCTTCTTTTAACTGATTTTGTCATTTAAACTTCAGTCAACAGTATAAAAGAAAGATCTTTGTAAAATTCTAAATGAGAGACTTTCCCAATCTTTCTTTAGACACTCCAGATAGTAGACAAAAGGTTGCAGCCCCAAACTTATCCTATACTGCAGTATAAAGGATAACACCCCATGCACACAAGACAACAAGGAGGGACACACCCTAGGGACCTCACACAATAGGTCATAATAGGGGCTGCTCCCTCAAGTCTTAATCACACTGCTACAGCAGATAAGTAGTTGCTCTTTACAACCATGGCAAACAAAAAGGAAGGGGCCGCACTATGTATTCAATCAGCCCTGCAATAAGCACAAAAAGGGAAATGCACTAGTAGTAGCTCTAATTGACGTCATACCATCATTTGAAGTGAAGATTGACACATCAGTTTACATCATGGAAGACATGCCCGCCCAAGAAGGCAAGGTTGATAGTATTCAACTAAAGGACATTTCTGATTTGGTTGAGAAGTGTTGAACTTATGATACAGAGATGTATGCATATGTGCAAGTAGTTTAGCACTGGAGGCACTACTTGATAAGAAGGGAAATGATTGTGCATACTAACCAGAGCCACTGTAGTATTTGCAGACTCAATTGAAACTCCAAAAGCATTAACACCTCTAATAAGTCAATCTCCTTCCAACAATTCAACCTAGTCATTATGAACAAAACAGGAGCAAAAACTTCGAGTAGTTTAATCTCTATCTAGACCACCAATTATTTCTTTAAGAACATTGATAAAAGAAAGGTCAAATGACTCCCGCAAATTTTGGCACTCTGTACCCAATTGTCTTAACTTCAGCCACATAGTTGAAGCATCGAAGAAAAAGACTAGAACAAATATCGAGGATTACAAGCTCTACCATCTTCAAGGTGATCTACTACAAACTCAAAACATTTTAAACTTGAATTTGAGGGTTAGACTTGAAAATCAAACGACTTATTATAGTTGGCCTCTTTAGAGCACAAAAAGGCACTTGACAATTTGCAAAGGTACCTCTATTGGCACAAATTGGGATAACAACTGGGAAGAATACATTCAAGGGTGTACTGTATGTGGCACATCAAACCAATAAATTGAAATTTGTACCTCTACACACCTCTTCTACTGTTGACCAGGCTGTGGTAGTTTAATTCAATGAATTTATCAGGGGACTCCACCTCAAAACGCAAGGATAATATTTGGTTATTATTGACAGATTCAGAAATATAGAGAATCTGATTCGAAGATCACCACAGGGATTCAAACCCTTAGTCAAATCTTACTTACTGATAGATGCAGAGACAACAATAAGGAGTATAACCTGTTGGAAAGGATATATGCTTGAGATTTAACTTCAATCTGTTCTTGCCATGACAGAGATTTAAGTTCCTTTCCAACATCTCCTGATCTACAAAACAAATACTCAGTGTAGGATCTACGTGGGCTCAAGACTTCTTCTTGAGCTTCTTCACGTCCATAGCTCTGAAACCATGTTAGATTTTGAGTAAAATTGCAGAACAGTAGATACTTTTTAAAATTTCAATGATCAAGAACTGCTAGATCTAAGGATCAAAGACTTAGAATATTTTAACTAGCATTTAGATCTCAGAAAGACAGCAGTAGACTCAGTATGAAATAGATTTGAAGATCAAAGACAAAGCTCAGATCTAAACAATAGCTCAGAACTAATAAGCAATAAGATGAGCATAGGTATGAATTTATAAAGCTGTATGGAAGATACTTAGATCTGATCTTAAAACAGAAAGTAGTTATACAGGACAGTTTATACACATAATTAGATAGTTGTAACAGTAAGATAACATCCAGATCTGAAGAGATGAGTTAGTAGCTACAATAAACATATCTTAAGATCTATACAATGCTTACCATATTAAACACTTATGTAATCAGATCAGATTCAAATCAAAGGAAGATAAGTAGGAAGCAAAACTTACCTGGCACAGCAGCCTTACCTCAGAAGGAGAAACAATAACCATAAGAGACTTAGAACCATTTGTGATATGCTCAGATAAGATTCAGTTCATGGATCTACTGGGATCTATGTGACAAGGAATGAAGGAATTTGCAAGCCACCAAGATTAAGGGTCACTGGAATAAAACAAAAGACCCAAACCCTTCCCAGCCAAAGACTTTACCAATGAAACCCTCATATCTATACACACAGGACTGTAGGTAAACCCTTGATTTGCAGTGATATGGCAGAGCTGTTTAGCAAGTTATATTCCACATAGACTACCCTAGTTAAAGGGTCACACATCAGAGAGCATAGGAATACCAACAGTCTGATCACCCATGACAGAATTAACTACAGCCACGACAGTCATAAGGGTGAATGCAGTTACACACACTGCAGCCAGACTATATAGTAGAAACTCACAGCAAAAACGCACGGCAGCCATAGCAAAGTCACGGTAGCTTAAAGCAAGGAGACGACAACATAAAAGACACCCACAGCAGCTGGTATGTACAGTAGATCAGGGGAGGCCACAGCTAACCCTCAAGGGGGCCACTACAATAGCTGGGAAGCAAGAGGCCGCACCACATTTCAAACATCAGCAACAAATCACATGGACTAAGGCCGCATCTCACTTCAAACACCAAGAGCAAAGCACAGGACTGAGGCTGCTAACTTAGAGAGGTTCCACTCTCAGCTAAGGACTGCAACAAGGATATCTCTAACTCTCAGCAAAGGTCCGCAGCTAGGAAGCATCAGCAGAGGAGGGCCGCATATAGAACATATCAGCAGGAGAGGGCCGCAACTCGAGATAGAGAGACCAATGTTTGCACAAGAGAATGATGTGTCTATTAGGTGTAGGAGGGGGGTTTCTTTAAATAGTAGTTAGGGCAAGGTTAGGGCAAGGTTAGGGAAAGGTTAGGGAAAGTTAAGTTACATTAAAGAGTCACATGTGACAATTAATTAATGCTTAACTTTAAAACATAACCCCTAAATAAATCAACAAAACCCAAAAAAATTTGCCAAGGGGGGTTTGCAAGGTGGCATTACTCATTCCTTCAAATCATATGGTGAACCTATTACTTTATCATCACTACATATGGGACTTACCCCTCTTGTGGTTATGTTCTTCTTCAAGGAAGGTCATGTACCATCAAGTACTTGATTTAGAATCAAGTAGCCCCAAGACTTTTCCTGAGGTCTTATACACCAAGGCCAGAGACCAAGGATCAACCCAAGCATTAAGAAAGGATTCCCTGGAACACATCCAGGGGCCCTAGAACACATCTAGGGTCTTATATCATCAACCACCAAGGAACACATCCAAGGATCAATCCAAGCACTAAGCAAGGATTCGTTGGAACACATCCAGGGGCCCTAGAACACATCTAAGGACTTATATCATCAACTACCAAGGAACACATCCAAGGATCAATCCAAGCACTAAGAAAGGATTCCTTGGAACACATCCAGAGGCCCTAGAACACATCTAGGGACTTATAATAGCTTGGTCTCAGGCCAAGAACCCCAGTCATATACTGGGGGCCCTAAGAAGGGTCTTCTGTCATGACACTGACTGTTTGGTCCCAGACCAAGTACCCCCGGAGTGCACTGGGGGCCCTAGATCTCATCTAGGGTCTTAGCCATTCTTCAGGAGAAATGGCTCTCGCAGCTGCTATAAATTTAACATACCCGCATATGTTTTGAGGATTTTTGAAAAATTTATTGTATATGGGTATATGATGCACTGAGGCCAATGCCTAAATAAGAGGAGGGGGTTGTAATATCCCTCAGCTGAAACCAATTGTAAATGTAATGTAAGTGTACTTAAGCTAGTGAGATGTTTTGAATTCATTTTGTAATGCACCTTTCATGGCATAGTGCACGCAAGTACTGCACAGTAAAATGAAGTAGTGTGCACATAACCAGATACCGCACACAGTAACTAAACTGCGCATAGTATCGGGGTTAGCAAACCTCATGTATATGATATGTATTATAGGCTAGTGATCCAGTTATGATAATCTAGGATGATTATGTTTTGGAATTAGGACAGTGCGCCTAGATGTTAAAGGCCAACACACCTACTTTGTATATGTCTCATGATTAATATAAAATACATCGTTGCGCGTAGACCAACCATGATAAAAGAGATGGGGGAATAAAACTCACCAGTTAGGGAAAGGGAAAGCCAAAAAGGAATATTATATTAATATTTCTTAAAACATAAAGTATGGATAATTATTTTATCCTAAGTTATAAAGTTGGGGACAAGTGGACCAAAGTCGCTTCCAACATGACAAGTGTCAAGTTGGGTACATGCATACATATCATGGGGACTTAGCTCTTTGGACACTTCACCATCATACATAGTATTTCTTGTTGAGTGAGCACCTGATACCGAGTCTTTCTTCTTGTCCATGAGACTTTAGCCTCGTTAGGAATCCCTTTACGCGGGTGGAGTTTAGTCCCAGCTCAAGGGAGACTCACTGTTGAGAGTGATGAACAGTGTAGTCTAAGGCTGGGAGGTTTGTGGATGGTCTGTACGCAGTTGGTGATAATATTTCCAAGATAAGTACCAATCGTGTGATAAATTTACTTGTTGCATTTTTATTTACGTGCTTATGTTAAAGTTTATCATGTATGTGATTATAATTGTCTGTATGTTTATGCATATTTCCCTGTATATGCTGCATGTTTGTATTTACTGTTATTTTAGTATGAAAACGTATTACAGAATGTGATTGTTTGTGTACGTTTATAATTAAATCTTCTGCAAGAGTGTTGTATGTATATGTTATAATTGCATGCAGTTTGAAGAGAAATCTTTTGTGGCATAGCTTAATTGAATATTGGGTATGTTACAATATGTTCCACAGCGAGAGAATGAAAGTGTTCCCTCATGTAGCCTAGCCTTTGTAGGATGGAAATGTTACAAAGATGGTTTCAGAGCTAAGTAAAGAGTTAGAGGAGTGGCATGCCTGGCAGATGTGAAGCTGGGGGTGTTACAGTGGGTGAGACACCGTCTCCTTCCATAAATAGAGTCCAGAGAGGGAGAGGTGACAGTTAGTCCTTTCTGACAAAGATCGCGTCCGACAGAAGACTGCATGGGCAATCTGCCCAAATTCTACATGCGCAGCCTCACAAGAAAAGCTAAGAAATGTAAAGCCTTGAATGTATGACTTGATCACGTCTGAGACAGTCAAAGCCAGTCTAAGTATATGTGGGCATTTTTTCCATTTTTTTGGGTACCAATGGTAGAGATAAGCTCCCAATTGTAAAGTTTTGATGAAGCACCAGTTTTCCTGGTGATGCATTTGTATTTGAGACTTCCTATTTAATGAAAATGAGATTCTTTCCATCTCTATAAGATCTGTGTTAAAACATTTGGAATTGGAGGATCCAGTCGAAGGTTGCGATATTGTAGGATGATGTATGTTTTGATCACTACATGTTTGCACCATTTTTAACCAGTTTCCTGTTTTGTTTTCTCCCTCTCACATTGAATAGCTTGGAATTGGAGGATCCCGTCAAGTTGTTGCAATAGTCTTGGGATTCTCAAAAATTGAAAGATCCAGTCGAACCGTCCCTATAGCGGTTGTAACTGTGTCGTTTAGGCACATTTCAATGTTTTTTTTTTTCTTCTCCAAGCTGTTGGAAGGCATGACACCCATAGCAGTCTTGTTCATCTTTCTCACCAAGTACTCCCCCTATTCATTTTAAACTCAACTTACTGACTGAAGTTAGATCAAGATCTCATTCATTCATGCATGGCCTGGTCCAGGCTTCTGAGTTAAAGCGATATTGTTCTGAGTTTTCTTCCATTCGCTCACCTTTTAAAAACAATCGTGACATATAAACTGATGGGTATCAGGCTTACTCCTGCTGCAATCTAAGAGTGACTTCTGGTGCTAACAAAGAGAATCAAAATATTACAAGTATTGGTGACTATTGGAATAACCAAATAGTGGAAAGAATAGCATAACTAATGTGAAAGTACAACAATCTATTTCTAGTGAAATTTTTAGAAATGAAAAGGGTAGTAGAAGAACTTGGAGAAATAAATATCCCTTTACAACCATATGTCATACCAATAAGACTGAGACCATATAGGTTGAATCCAGTATATAAATAGAAAGTGAAGGAAGAAATTGATAAAATGTTAGAGGTTGGTATTTTATAACATATTGAAGAATCTTAGTAGATTATCCCTATGGTAGTTTAGGAGAAGAAGCAAGGGGCAATAAGGATATGTGTAGACTTAAGGAAGTTGAATGATGTATGCCTGCACGATCCTTTCCCTACTCCATTTACAAATGAGGTATTGGAGAATGTAGGAGGACAAGAAGCATACTCATTTACTGATGGATTTTCAGGGTATAACTTGAAATCAAAATAACACCAGAGGATCGTCATAAGACTACATTTTCCACACAATGGAGGTCATACTAGTACAAAGTATTTCTCTTTTGATTGAAGAATTCCCCTGCTATTTTTTCAAGAGTAGTGGTAGATGAATTTAAATATTTTATACATAAAATTTTGGAGGTTTATCTGGATGATTGGATAATATTTATCCTATTGAAATAGCATGTTTAAAGTTTAAGATTAATCCTAGATAGGTGTAGATAGTTTCAAATTTCCTTTAACATTAAGAAATGCATCTTCAGTGTAGCATTTAGAAATTTTCTAGGACATGTGGTGTGTAAATAGGGCCTGTTGGTTGACCCTGCAAAGATTGATATCATTGTTAATTTACCACCACCTAAGTCAGTGTGCCAATTAAGAGTTTCACTTGGTAATAAAAGATATTATAGAAAGTTCATAAAGATCTATGCACAGATTATTGTGCCCATGGAGAAATTGTTAAAGAAGGATATCAAGTTCTAATGGAATGATGAGTGCCAACAATGTTTGGACATCTTAAAGGAGAAAATGGTGACAACACCAATTCTGGTGTTTCCAAATTGGTTAAAATAGTTCCATGTTCATGTGTATGTTTCTTCAATAGCACTTGGAGCATTATTAACACAGCCAGGAGAAGGCGACATAGATCACCCAATAGCATTTGCAAGAAGGAATCTCTTAGATTTAGAACATAAATATAATAAAATAGAGAGAGAAGGTTTGGCTATGGTGTATGAATTGAAAATGCTTAGACATTACTTATTAGGCCAACATTTTAAAATGTTCATAGATCACTCTGCTATGAGATACCTAGTGAAAAAGCCAATGTTTTGGGGGAGAATATGTAGATGGTTGTTATTTCGGGAATTTTATTTTGATGTGGTTGTGAAACCTGGAAGATTGAATTCAGGGCTAGATCATCTGTCCAGGGTAACTAATGGAGAGGAAACAAGTAGATTGGAGGACAATTTTCCTAATGCACAACTCTTTCCAGTGCAGATTGTTGATGAATAATTTTCTGATATTATTAAATCATTTAGTACGAGATTTTGCCCTAAAGGAATACAATATTGTGCAGAAGAAAAATTTGGTGGTTAGAGTTGGAGATTACTAACTCATTACAAGACACTTGTATAAACTAGGTGTAGATAATATTATAAGTAGATGTGTCATGGAGCATGAAATTCCTATCATCTTAGTAGAAGAACATGAAGGAATAGCTAGAGGGAACTATGCAGAAAAAGCCATAGCGCATAAGATATTGCACACAGGACTATGGTCGACAATAGTTTTGAAAGATGCAAATGAGTATTGTCAGAGTTGTGATGTCTGTCAAAGGGTAGGAAAGCCATCCAAAGGGATGAGATGCCACTAAAACTTCAGGTAACTCTTAAAGTGTTTGAAAAATGGGTAGTAAACTTTGTAGGAACAATCAACCCACCAACTAGAAGATCGAGAGAAAGGTACATCATTACAATGAAAAAATATTTAACTAGATGGGATGAAGGAGCAACGATGAAAGATTACAACATAGAAACTACAATGCACTTCTTGTTTGAACAAGTAATCACAAGATTTGGATTCCCTAGGATTATGATGAGTGATTAGGAAACACATTTGATCAATAGTACCATCCAGGAAATGACTGAAGAATTTGAGATACATCATCAGAAGAGCACTCCATACCATCCCCAGGCCAATGGAACAATGGAAGAATTCAATAAGATATTGGAGAATTCATTAACCAAAATTTGTAATATAAACAACGATGATTGGGATATAAATATACCAACAATATTATGGGCCTATAGAACTACATGCAAGAAACTCATAGGGAAGACACCTTTCATATTGGTGTATGGTCATGAAGCAGTACTCCCTTTGGAGTATTTGATACCTAGTCTGCACATTGCATCAATTACAAACATGATAGAAAGAGTTGAAACTCAAGAAATGTTAGTTCAACTCATGGAACTAGAAGAAGAAATTATTATGGTTGGTTCCCACCAGGAAGTACAGAAAGAAAAGGATAAAGCTTGTCATGATAGACAAATTAAGAAGAAAAAATTTAAGGAAGGATATTTGGTTCTCCTCTATGAAAAAAAATACTTATAGCACCCAGGGAAATTCAAGATGCATTGGCTAGGGCCATATGTCAAGATCAAGTCTATTATAGATGGAGATTTTGTGCAGTTACAGGATCTAGCAAGAAAAGAGATTCAAGTTTTGGTGAATGGAAGTTGACTAAATCCGTATAGGTATAGTTGACCTAGTAACCCTTAGTAATTGCAACTCATAAAATCATATTTGTACATAGTGTATATAGAAAAGAAAATAAGAAAAGAAAGAAAAAATTGGAAAAACAAGAAAAATACAAAAAGATGGTGTAGATGGATAAGTGTTACAAATAAAGATAGATGATACATCATGCAAGTAGAAACTAATTAGCATGAAGGAACCTGAATACACTACATGCCAAAGAAATGTGTCAAGAGAGAAAAAGCAGTGCACCAATACAGAAAGTATCCAGAAAAAAGGAAAAGGTGGTGATCAGAAAAGTACGATGCGACAGAGCATTTAAATCATAACATATAAAATAAAGCAAAAATTAAGAAGAATCATTGTGACTTTGTGAAAATTAGAGATAAGGAATGAAACCGAGTGTGAGAATGTTATTTCGAGGTGATTCAGTGAATATTCAGAGCAATCCTGTTCAAATTTAGAAGAGTGGCTCCACCAATGTTTGGAGCTCCCAATCAGACTGCAAAAAAAAGAGAAGTTCCATGAGTTCTCCACAAGATACAACAACCGAGGGAGTAAACTTCAATAAACCAAAGTGGTGGAAGAGGATTCCATTCATTCACCAATCATTGAGCCGGTTAGTCACACTATTGTAGAAGAAAAACAGGTTCTGGCAATAGAGGAAATAGATGTTGACACATGGGGAAAAACACAGAACCCTAGCACAGAGAAGTACCCTATGCAGCAAATGGGATTAGGCATATAAAAACCATAGGTAGAGACAAATGAAGAAGATGATGAAAAAATGGAGTCTGATGAAGTACAATGCCATATAGCAGAGTTAGCGCAGTAGTGAGAGGAACAGGTACATGTAGAAGATATCACAAACTAGCAAAACCTAGATGCAGAAGAAGATGAGGATGAGAACCAAGAAGTGGGAAAATTTGTAGGAAAGAATAAAACTAGGGAAAAAGTTGTCACGCCAAGAAAACCGAACAAACATAAATAAATAACACTGTCACTGCCACAAATACCGGACGGAGTCAAATTAGTTGGTGAAATGTTAGGGGTTGTTAACAAACTAAAGTATGGAGATCATGATGTGATAGACACATAAAAGTTCCTTGAGTTTGTGTTACAGGTGAATCCCCCTGCAGACAAGTGGATTCCCTATTGGTCTCTAGACTTTTAAGGCCAAGACAGAAAAGTGCTTAACATGGACACTGACATCCTTTTAGATCTAATCAAGCTAACATATGAAGTAGAAGAAGAAAGATATGTAACTTATTAATGACATTTTTCCCTGCAAAGTCCAGGCTGAGCTTCGATCCTAAGCTCCCTGATAGGTTTTGTAGGACAAACAAATATACAATGGACTTCCTACTCTATGAATATTAGCTCAAATATAGATCCATCTACTACAGACAAACTCATGTGGAATAGGCATAAATTTGAAATAAACAGGCCAAGCATTGATATATTGATAAGAACAAGTAAATTTACTTATATTCCTTTGATGAAGGTGCAACATCTTCTTCCAGTTCTCCTTGTCCAACCTCTATTTTTTGTATGTTGCCTATGAGATCATAGGTTTCCTATCTCCAATCTTTTTCATGTAACTTTCACCATGAGAAGGCTTCCTTATATAACCTTGGAGAGGCCCAACCACTTGAGAGATCTTTGGGATAAGTTGAGGATTCCTCTCCTTCAATTGAGGATCCTTCCTAAGCTCATACCTTGATCCAAGATTTGAACCCAACTAACTTCAGATATTGAGGGGATTGTCCCCTGATTTCCTCCAACAAACCAAAAATTCACTCAGAAAGGGTAGCGCTTCCCAAAAAGGGTGCATAGAGCACTCAAACACTCCCCCAAAGAGGCCCAGGGAGCATTATCACTCCCTGACATTGGTTAGGGGAGCGCTCCTCTCCAAAATCGTTTTTTGAGTGGTTCTTTCAGTGGCAAAAGATTTGTACTCCCTGTCAAGTGATTTCTCTTCTTCAAAACTAGTCTTTGGGGTGTCTTAAGTGTCTTTTTGATGTCGTTAGAGGCATGACATAGGCAAGATGGAAATATGATGTTTGTGAAACTTGCAACACTTGTGGTCAATGTGCGACACTTGCAGACAAGATGTGACACTTACAACACTTGTAATGACGACACTTGCGACACTATTGAAGTGAGTAATTTTGAGGTGTAACAGATTGCCCCCCAAAGTATGAAGTTAGAAGACAATGATGACTAAAGTACTTTTTAGACTTTTTAGAGCAAGGGTATGGACATAGAGAAACTAGAAAAAGATGCACAAAACCATCAAACAAATATTATGACATGTTTCAAACCCAAGGTAGCCATACCTATGCTTGAGTGACAAAGACTTTTTAGGTATGGACACCATAAAATAAACTGTGGATCCATAATTATATTGATAAAAATTATATCCACTGAAGATACAATGTGGATCTATACTCCTATGACCTGAACTGATCGTAGCCACGAAGAATACACAATGGATCTTTGAGATGACAAGACATAGCCATGACCAATACAAAGTGAATCTATGTAACAGTATATGTGTCATAGTTCAAATAACTCCTTCGCAACCTGGGCAATGTATAAATAAGAGTGAAAAATCAACCCAGGGTCTTCTTACCGATCCTGATGTAGTACGAATATAACCATGTGAATAGATGTCTTGATGTTGAACATGGAAGAAACCACTTGATTACCGGTCAATGATGTAAACCGTTAACAAGCGCGAGGGAGATCACCATTGATGTCAATGATTCCCAAGGTACTCTAGTACATTCCAATGAATGTGAATTAATGATATGAAGTCAAGCATCCATTGAATCACCCAATCAGGGGTCAATGATGTAAACCCACTTTCGAACACAAGGAGGCCTGCCATTGAGACATGCAGGTCCCAAGGTACTAACTGGTTTCTAAGTCTACTTCCTGGATAATGTGTTGAAGTCAACATGAATAGACTCATTGAAGGAGGGCCTTGATGTATACCCCATAAATGACATGAAACTAGCAAAGATATGTAATTGGTAGATCAAATGAACATGTATTGACACGAGTATTGAAATAGGATATTTGTGGTGGTTGACTCTCGAGGCAGATACTTCCCTTGAACACTGAGGCACAACAACAGAAACATGACATGGACCAAAACACAATAATGTAGTGGATACTATGACTTTCATCGGGTGACCCAAAGGAGTAAAGAAAACTCAGAGTATTGGCTTAGTGCAGAGGTTCAATAGATTAAAATGTATGAAAGTACAAAGTGTCATGTTCAAGGGCGACCATAAGAGTTACTGGTAATGTTCTCAAAAATTTGCTTGGCTTGCTTCTTTCAATTTTTCCCTCATCCAGATAGATGAGTACCTTTATTTAATTTAACAAGCTTGAGGAGGGTAACACATGCTCAATATGAATCACCTTCGATAAGTCCCTCTTCCTTTGTTTAACAAACTGGAAGAAGTAAGGGTTTGGTCTCATATGAGCCCTTCAATGTATGATTGTTTAATGAGTCCAGAGAAGGTAAACTCGGTGGTTTTTCATTTTTAGAGAGTCTGAAAACAGCTTAAAGACGACTTCAATGTTGTCCTTTTTCATAATGTTAGTCTCGCAAGGCTGAAAAAGAGATAAATTATCACTCGGAAGATGCCCTTTCAAACCTTTTAACGAGTGGGAAAGGAAGCAAGATCACTTGACAATCTTTTCATGTTTAGAGAGTCTGAAAAGAGTTTAAAGAAGAATCCAGGGGGTTCCTTTTTCATGTAACCATGTGGGTCCGAAAAAGAGATAAAAGTTTACCCAACTGTCATTCTCATGTATTTACGAGCATGAGAAATAACAAATATTAAGCTCGGTATGCCTCCATCTTGAAAGTTGGGGGATTAACTCTAGAATGATCATCGAAGGCTAGAGACATGCCCCTCAAACTTCAATTCATTCACCAGCTGTGAGGTTGTCACCAATTTCTCTACTGGATGGAGAAAAAGGATAAGGGTGGATGAAATGAAGGTTCAAAAGAGGTGATTGTTTCATTTTTTAACGAGCTTGACACAGGAAAAGAACTATTCTCAGGGCTCCGCATTCAATCCCTAGATTGTGGTTTCATTTTTTAATGAGCTTGCTATAGAGAGGGAAACTATTCTCAAAGCTTTTGTTTCATTTTTTAATGATCTTGCCACAGAGAGGAAAACTATGCTCGTGACCTCTATTTCATTTTTTAACGAGCTTGCTACAAAGAGGAGAAACTATGCTCGTAGACTCTCCTTGGTCATGGCTTCCAAGAGAATAACGCTCTGGAAGGATACCATGTCAAGGGACAAAAATTGGTCATGGCTTCCAAGAGATTTTCACTAGATGGAAGAAAATCACTCTAGAAGGAACACATGTCATGGGTTGTGACAGGGGTAAGGAGATCAGGCTCCAATATCCCTACCAAAGAGATCACCATGTCAACTACTGGATCCAATTCATCGGAAGTTGAGGGCATGGGAGATGATGGAAAATCAACATCATGAGGGAAGATAGAGTGTATATCTCCCCGAATTTATTCACTAGGGGGAATAAAAGAGGATCGATGATGGTTATCATCCCAAGGTAGATCATCAAGGTGCAACATTTCCATAATAGATTCATCAGAGGGAAAAATTGGGGAAATGTAGTCGATTGCAGATGACAAGGAACTTAACCGGGATGGCATCGAGTAATTGTCAAGTTCCAATAGATGTTGGTCATCTGAAGAGGGAGAAGTGGATTGGATAGAAACGTATGTTGTTTTAGTTGGACTATGTGGCACAATGTCACCTAGTGCATCGAATTCCAACGTACTAGGTACAATCCAAGGGTCATATAATTTCAAAGATTGACAAGCCGTGGTCAAAATCATATCGACAGTGGAAATATGATGTGTAGTCGGTAGAAGTGGTGTAGGGAAGGTACCCATAAGGATAGAATCTTTCATCAAGCCAACACTAATGCTTTCATACGTGATCTTGTGATCTCCCAAGAAAGGAATGTTGTTGGTAGCGGGAGTGCGAGCATTGGTCGTGCAGAAATCTAACTGATCGATAGTGAAAATATTTCCCTGATGAGGAAATTGTACACATCGAAAGACCGGTGAGGCAAAACCAGTCATAGAATAAAATCAACTTATTCTAAGTAACAATTTGTAATCAAGGGGAGCATCGACCACCTCAACATCAACAGTGACAGTTTTACCACCCAACTGGATGGACAGGGATTGTAAAAGCCCATGGGGATGAAAACCTGACCCATTGAATGCACGTAACATCATTGGGGATTTCTTATGTGTGGGAGATTTTAAAATTTTTCAACACTCTAAAGACATGACACAAGTAGAGGATTCCTCATCCAAGATGGTTCGGTTAATTTATTGATTGTGAACAACAACATCAATTTGGAAAGAAAGTTGGTGGGAGAGTCAAGATGTATAATTATCTAGGTTAAACATGATATTGTTGGACAACTCAGAATCAATAGTGCCAGTAGCATCTAGGAGCGTTCTACGTTGGCTGGGGTAGTGCTGTAGAACTTCTAACGGAGACATAGTACACGGTGCCTGAACCAAATCTTCAAAAATGTTGTAGTTCTGGGTGGCACGTGAACTAGGATTAAAGGTATATTTACAAATAGTTCTCTTAGGAGGGTGTAAGATAGAGTCGAACGTAGGTTTCTCAATCTGAAGTGGTCCAGATGGAGGATTAACTGATGGAGGAATAATGGAGGATGGTGATGGATCTGGGAAAGTATCAGTACTGTTAGTGACCTTTCCTTTGTTAGGGTTACCTGGTGTGTAGTATGTCTTAGAGTGAGTGGTCAAATTAATCCCATTAAATATATAAATATGTGCACTCGCCATGGCCTCATGATGGGGATGGCTAGAACTACCCCCAGGAGAGGGGGTATGAGCAACCATGGATTTTTGTTGTGGAAAAGGTTGAGTAAGCACAACGGGTTGTGAATTTCCATGGAAAATTTTGGCCACTTCATTGTGATGTGGACAGTCCTGAGTGTAGTGATCATCACCACAAATGATACATGAGAATTTCAGTTTTCGTTGTGGTTTCTTTTTGGTAGCAGGTGTTTGAGCTTGATTTTTTGGATGTTCATTGTTATTAGTACTTTTTTATTTATTTTTGTCTTCTTCTTACCTCTGGATTGTTTTGAAGGGGTAGATTGAACTACATTCACATCAGAGATCTAATTTTGGGGAGAGGTAGAGGAGAGTGTGGTCGGCTGGGAAGTATATTGAGTTTTGACGGAACCTATAACACCATCCACATGATATGAGGATTATGGCTTGGATGGATAGGTATTATCTCGAGTAGCATTTGAAAGCAACTCATAGAAAGTACCATATTATGAATAAACCAAATCTAAGTACTGAGCCCGAGTAATGGATTCTTCCTCGGTGACCACTCCTCCCATAGCAACATCATGAGCGATCGGAGGTAAAAGTGATTTAGTAAACCACTCCACCAATAATATGTCAGAAATTATTACTTTGATCTTCCTTCGTTGTCATCTCCACTCATGAATATGGTCAGAGATATGCACGGAGTCAGTTTGACGAAGGGAGGTCAAGATTTCAGTACCCGTTTCATAGGGAATAGGTAGTTGGAAGTGCATGAGGAAATACATGGCAAGGGAGTTGAAATCATGAAAAGAAGCATGTGGTATTTCAATATACCACTTTGTTGCAGAGCCCATAAGTGTTCGCTGGAAAAGAAGCAAATGTATAGAATCATCCATGAGGGAGTTTGATGAACACAACAAATGGAAATTCATCACATGGTTATTTGGATCTTATCCAGATTTTTCATCAATTTTCGGAATATTAGAAGGAAGTTTAGCTGGAATAATTGGCCAAACTAGTGAATGAAAAATAGGATCATTGGTTAACCGAGATAAGTCTGGGAGATCTAGAGTCGCAAGGAAAGGTAGCTGTCAGTTAATTTGTGGATGATACTGGTGTGGCATAGGAACACCAGTAGGACCATAAACTGGGTTAGGTGGATAATTGTAACTAGTAGGTCCTCCTACATACGATTGTCGTTGACCAAGATAAATAGGATTCGATGATGGTTCAGAAACATTTTCATAAACTGGTGGGTTCTGAGCATTATAAGCCAGATGATTTGCTATCCCATGAGGAGGATAAACATTTTTCCCTTGAGGAGGGTAAGGATTAGACCCTGAAGGCATGTACATATTAGGCCCATAGGGAGGATAAGGTTGTTGTCCTTGAGGACTCTAGGTGGTGTTTGGGATGCCGCCCAAATAAGGTTGTCCATAAGATGGTCTGGAAGGAACAGGATTTGATACTCCTCCTTGTGGTTTATGATATGAGTGCCCCACAATGAGGGGTTGGTTAAATGTGTCTTCTGAAGATACTCCCCAGGATTGTGAAAGGTTTCCATCAAACGAAGGTTGCCCCCCTGTCAGTGGTGGATTAACGACCGGGGTATGACTAGAAAAGGGATGTTGCCCTCTTGGAGGAACATAAAAAGGGGGATGTCCCCCAAGAGGGGTAGGCCCATCATAGGATGGTGGTCTTCCAGGAGCGATAGGTCTGTTAGATGGTGGTTTCCCTCCAGTCGGTTGTATTTGGCTGGCAAGGATCTGCATTATCGGGTGAAAATATGTCCCAACAAGATCATGCAGAACATTTGGAGATGTAGAGTGAATGTTTGTAAAAGTGGGGTTAGGGATTGAAGTGCCTTGGGAATGAGTTGAGGTGATGAGTCTAGCATTAGGATGGACTTTTGTTGATGTAACAGTAGGGTTAACGACCTAATCGATTGGGTGATTCATAGTTTGACCAGATGGACCAGCTTCTATAGGAGGGTCATGAGGATTAAGGGATTGTCGAAAGGATTCAAAATGTTCATAGAGATCACGTCCTGATGAATTACTCCATATAGAACAAGCAGGTGTGGGATTTGTATCTACTGCAGTGGTGGGATGAGCATGAGTCCTATACTCATCACCAAAGGTTGGTTTTGTGGATCCCATATATGTTTAAGTAAAATCTCTCATAGGTAACTGTGGGACCTCTTCATCTATGACGTTCCCAAGGGAGTCTAAACGAAGCAAAAGTGGTTCGAGAGGAATTTTCAACACAGATGTAGTGCGAGGAGTGGGATTCTCAATCGTAACCAAAGCACCTTCTGAATTGTCTAACGGAGGAGCAACAACACTCCGAGCTTCAGATTGATTTTCTACCTCTCCATGGTAGTTATCTTCTGGAGGGTTAGGAGGTAAGGGTTGGTACCCTTCCGGAGGCACCCCTTGCATCCTACACGATCGACGATTATAAGGATGCATAGGATTTAGGTATAGAGTTTCATTATTACCGACTTATCATATTGATAGAACTGGTTGGTTGGGGAGCACCAAAATTGAGTAAATTTTACCAGAGGCTAGGGAAGTGTCGTGCAACCAAATATACAACACTATGGAACACTTTAGATGCGAAGAAAAGGAAGGCAAATTCTATCATTTTTTCCATGTTGTATGATGAATTGCAGGATAAGTTGGCTAATACATGGAGAATACCACCAGAGGTAGTGAGGTAGAACCAACGAATATCATATTTTAAGGATTCCAGACATAACATGTGGATCCAAGCCAAAATGGATCCTAAGAAGGAGTGGAGACAATTGACATACTATGTCAAAGGAGACGAAGTATAGTGGGCCATGAAATATTGGCTTGAAGAATGGAAGGTGTGAGTGACTCCAAAGAAGGTACCAATATCTAAGAATAAATCAGAAGTTGTCCCTTCAAATCCATCAACTAGCCTAGTGGCAAATACAAGGAAGGAGACAGAGCACGTGAAATAAATAGGGGGTAGTACAACCACTAGAAAACCAAGGTAGAAAATAACTATTCCTAAGCCTTTAGCATAGGAAAAGTAGCGTGCAGTAGAACCAAATGGAGGAGCATAGAAGGATAAAAATATTCCTATGGAAAAGGAAACAGGAGGTCGATATCTCCCAAACATGGATATACTAGTTACGACCACATGGACAGAGACTCTGCCAATGAAAAGGATAGTCTTGCAAACAAGAGGACAACCCAAGAAAATGAAGGCGCACAAGGAAATTCCTCAACTTTCACTGACCGAAGATGATGTAGAGTTAGTCACAAAGAAAGTATAGGACCGCATGAAAAAGACATGGTATGATGTTGAAAAACAAAGGGAGGATATAGTCAAGAAGCTAATGGAGGTCAAGGATGCACTGGAGCAATTGCAACTCACTACAACGCAAAAAAGAGAAAAGGCACAACAACAAACTTCTCGAGAAAGAACAGTGCTAGAACAGGAGATAGTAAAAATCATAGCCATGGGGAGTGAACATTCCAAATCAATTAGTAAATGTTGCAGGTTGATGAGGAAAAACCATAGAATCCATTGAAAGAAATAACTCATTTGGACTTGGCACTTCCTAAGATTCAAACAAAGGCAATGTAAAAACTACAAATCGGTGTCATGTCGGAAATTCAGTCGAGGGCCCATGAAGATGATACAAGTCTACAATTGGCCAATGAAGTAAGCCAGACACTAAATATGACAATCAGCTAGGTGCATTTCAAGCTGAATGAAGCAAAGAAACGCACTAGAAGAATCGAGCAGCAGGTAGAAGAAGTGTTCAAAACTATTCCTGACAGTGCACAAGGGGAGAACATACCAGCAAAGGAGAAAATTTAGAAGATATCATAGGCTATGAAGGATTGCAGGATCCACATTATAGAGTCGGTAGAACTCCTATCTCCTAGTACTCCACCAGAGGTGAGAACACAAAGGTAGCAGGAGGCCATAGGTCATATGCCGAGCATTACACAGATCATCCAAGAAATCACATAGTTGTATAATAAAAGTGTGCAGTTATGGATGAATCTTCAATAAGATGAAAAACTAGAAGAGTTGGAAAAAAAAGAGGAAGGTGTAAATACTTCCATGCAGGAATTGAAGAAAAAGAAGATAACGATGATAATATCAGACAGTTGAGAAGTGCACAAGAAATGAATAATTTGTAGGTAGAGTTGAACACTATACAAGCAGAAAAGTAGTCAAGGCACGTGCAGTTGGAACCACTAAAATAATGTGTAGAAAAAATGATTACAGAGATTGACACAACTAAGAGTCAGATTGAACAGGTTGGTCAGGAGAGTGGAGAACTATTGAAGGAGCATATTACGATGTAGATTGTGGAGACAAGAGTAGAGAATAGCGTGCAAGTAAAATATCAAGTGGAACAAATTTCAGGAAGATTTTAGAAGCTAGATAAGTCAATGCAGGAGGCACACATTACCTAAGTGGCTCGGGATGAGCCACAAGTGAGTGTTGGGGGTATGTTGGCGTAGACTATTTTGGGAAAAATAGCAGAAATTAATTAAGGTAGTTAGGAAATGGACTAGAAAACGAGCACGCACTAGAAAACAAGGAAATGAAATGTCGAGGAAGAAGGAAAGTCAAAGGTGTAACATCTTGATCTTGTGCACACATGATTTGAATTATTCTTTGAGGACACTTGTGTGCAAGTGATCCAATTCATTATATGATTGTCTCCTTTGCTTATGGATTATGATGATGATGCTTATGAATTATAATGTTGTTTCATTTGATTATCTATGTATAGACAGGTTTTATTTTCGGGTTTCTCCTAAGTGTGCAAAAAACTTGACAGAGTGAGGATGTTGATGGCATTGGTGGACCTCCTTGGACTCCGGATCGAGTCAGGGAGTGGACTATATATGGTTTGGTTATTTCTATTTAGGAATATGTGACATATGAGCAGGTATATTATGATGTTTTTATGGATCGTTGACATGTTTTGTTGATGGATGGAGGCTAACGATTGCTTTCTAATCAGACTCACATTAGGAGTAAAGGGGTCATGCAAAACAACAAGACATATTGAGGGAGAGGTGTGGAAACAACCCTACAACAACCTACTATCACTCCCATCATGGCTCAAATTGTAGGTTAACGATTACATAGTTATGAGACTCACGATTTCGTGAGGGAAAACTAAGACAAACGCTAATGAATATTCTAAGGGGCACACAATAAGGCGGGGTCCTTATTCCTTAAAGACACAAGGTCTCCTGATGGAGTATTGACTCCAAGGGTTGGACATCTACGAAAATCAGTCAAAGGTGAGTGGCACCCTTGGAGAACATAGTGCATATTGAAGGGCATGTCACACAAATAAAAAATGAACAAAGGTGAGTGGCACCCTTGGAGCACGTAGTGCGTCTTGAAGGGCACGTCGCATAAATAAAACTTGAGTAAAAGTGAGTGGCACCCTTGGAACACGTAGTGTGTCTTGAAGGGCACGTTGTGAGATTAATAAATATGAGTTAATGGACCCTGGTTCCTATAAAACCAAAAAAAGGTTGATGTGGTCGGCCTTAAAAAAATCATTAAATGAGAATTTTTGCAATTGTAAAATCCCCTTAAAAATTCTAATCCCAGTTAAAAAAATTTAAGACTAACTCTAAATAGGGTAAGAAGACAAAAAAAAACTAATTAATCCATTAATAATTTGGGGGATGAAGAAAAATACAATTTAGAATTTAAAGGGGAAATAATTTATCTAAGAATTAATTATTGTTTATGTGCAAGAAATTCTAATTTGGAACTTAGCCAAAAAGGGGAAATGAATGCAAAAAGGAATGTGGAACATAGAAAGGAATCTAGTCTAGGGAACTTTCCTAAATAAAACTCAACTAAGTTTTAAGAAATGTGTTAGTCATTAAATGAAATTGAGGGAATAAAGGGAAAACAAGGAGCATTTTTAGGAACGCTTTTAGGATGGGTGAGGGAAATTGGAAAATTTACTAAATTAAATAAATGAATTTCTGGTGCAACTAAGGGATCGGGTGACAAGTGTACGGGGGAGAGTATTTCCTAATTATTTTTTAATAAAAAGAATTTTTAACGTACAATTGGAAATTGTCACTAGGAAGAACTCTATAAAAGTAATGGAAAGTAGAGGAAGGTATCACGAATGGTATGCGTAAGATTATGCAGCCGAAATTTCTTTGATTGATTTTTCTTGTGGGAGTTGGGATACCTAGCTGGAAAAGAGAGTGGTAGCTCGACCTTGCGAGGTGAGCTAGGAGCTAGATTTTTCTCTGCTTATGTGTGTGTCCCCTTTGTGGCTCGAGAGACTAAGGGGGAAGAAAAGTATCCCTAGTGTTGGTTGGGAGGTACCGGTAAGGTCTCAATGATTAGCAATTGGGAGTGAGGATTGCCAGTTTCCAAAGAACATCAAAAATCCCATCCGTCGGTTATGGTACTTATGTTATTATATTGTATATTGAATGTTTAAATTGTACATTACATATTTCATGGAGGAATCCCTCGATTATATGAAACAACTTCCTGCATTAGATATTCATTTAAATCTATACAATACAGTTTTTTTCTTAGTAAAGTTTAGATGTATTGTTCCTATACAAAAGAATAAATAAATTGTATAGGCCAGATCTACTTAGAAAATTTAGATCGATTGTTCCTGTGTAAAGGAATAATGATCATACAGATTAGTTCTATCTAGTCAATTTTTGGTTGATAGCTACCGCTTAAAGGAATGAACATCTGCACATGTCAGATCTAATTGGTACTTCTCGCTCAAAATATAAATCATGGATTAGATTTAATCGAGATTCCACTTTGGTTGTCACCATTTTTATTTTTATAGACTTATAGTTGTAAGTGATTGATAGCGTTAGAACCCAATCTTAAATCCTACCTTCCCTTGCTTTCAAACAGATCGGGTTGATTCGATTATCCCCTTAGGATTTAAACTGAATCAAATTTGGACTCGTCATTGGTTATCTCTAGTATTTCGACATTGATACATGTATTTATCTTGTATTGAATAAATTTCGAAGTGTGGGACTTAGATTTGAATCTGAGAATAAAGAGAATTTTGTACACACAAGTCGATTCCTTAAGTGGATTTACTTGTTTAAAATTGAGGAGTGGGTTTGGCGATTACCTTGCAACCACTTAATTAAATTTTTAAATTAGCGAATATCTTTTCTTATATAAAAAGGTCCCCTTGTTATTTAATGAAAAAGTTACGCAAACAAATTCTTTCAAACTTTAAACAGTTACAAATTCTTCAAGTTTTCTTATTTAAAGGTGTCAATGACTTCCTGGATTGTACAGCGGGTATAACCCTTGGTGCTATGCCTCCGTCCAACACCGTCCACCTATAACGCCTCCTGAGAGTCAACTACACAGTCATTATGATAATATATTATGATGGACTGACAACTAGATTATTGTTACGCCATTGATTATTGATGTTGTTGATTGAATTAGAATTAGTTACCATTGCACCTTTGATTTATTGTTGAGGTATGACTAATTTTTAACGATATTCTCTAGATCCTTGCGGAATAAAGTTGATATCTCATGTGTCTTTTAATTGTTGATGAGTCTTTTAATTGTTGATGAGTACATGATTAAGTGATTGGGATTTGTGCCTCAAATCTAATTGATACTTGCTTTTTCTCCTTGGTTTATTGTGGTCTAGTATGTGTTATGTGAATGATTACCCTTGTGCCTTGATTTATTAATATTTAGGATTGATGGATTTATGACATTGATGATCGTAGACACTGTTGATTTAGCTAGTTGCTTGGATTGATTGTTTTAGTGGGATGTAGACACCTCCTTGTTCCTCATAACAGTCTCCATCCCTGAGACCTTAAATGGTTAAAATAAATTGGAACCCATGCTTGAACATTTCTTATGTGTCCTAAAGGTCCTAACATCAAGTGGTATCAAAGCTAGTTGATGTTTGGATTTTGAGTTTGCATGTTTACCAGGGAAAATAGCACCTCAAGTGATAAAATGGCATCTAAAGAGGGACTTTCTCAAGATGAGAAGGATATGCGAAAAACTCTCTTTTACATGTCCCATATGGTGAAAGTGTTGTATGAATATTAGTTGGAACGAAAGAGATCAGTTCAAAAGAAAGATTCAAAGAACAACAAAGGAAAAGAAAAATTGAAGGAATTTCCTTCTACATCTGTTTCAGAAAAAATCTCTGAGGTATGCAGTGGGGGTCTTTCATCAATTTCTCATTGTTCCCATCAACATGGTTCTTTTCATGCATTTGAAAAACATACAAGAGGTATAGGTTTGAAATCGCTAACTAAGATGGGTTATGAAGGAAAGGGCCTTGGAAATAAGGGCCAAGCTATCGTTAATCCCATACAGGTTGTGGAAAGACCTCAGTATTTAGGATTGGGATATGGCGAAGTGGAGATTGGAGAAGTCTCCAAGATGGGCTCCAAAACATCAGAAGCAAGTGATGCTTCATATGACCATCCTAAGTCACTACAGGATTGATTCAAGAAAGGTGATGGTGTATCACTCCTTGATGGTGATAGTGAATGCAAGTCATCTCCAAAGAAAAGTGAAGATCAACAAGGAAGGTATAATGGTCATGGTTTTTCCAATTATCTTTTTGATTATAAAAAACATAATCATGTAATTCGAAACTTGTGGAATATGTATCCTTGTGCTTTTTGTCATTCACCCAAGCATTGTGTTTCCAAGTGTTGGAAGAGACAATCTTTGTACAGGAATTTTATGTAGACCAGGAAGGAGACACGAAATAAAGACTCAACTCCACAATGAAAGAAAGAGAAGGGAAAACAATTATGGATGCCAAAGAATCACTGCACTTATTGTGACAGGGGTGGATATCAAAAGGATAAATGTTGGAAGCTTAATCTAGAGCTTCGTCCAAAGAAGGACAAAAGGATTGTGAATGTACTCAAAAAGGAAGAGGCATTACCAGTGATAAAAGAGGAACACCATGAAGGAAAGAAACCAGCCACTTGGTTTTTCCAGAAGTGAATGCCACATCTTCATTGTATTTTGCTTCCATTAATGTTATCACACATGTTGAAATGATGACCTGTTATAACATCATTTTGAACAACAAAGTGTTTGTCTTTTTTCTTATGAGTATGTAATTAGTAAGTTTCATCTTGTAACCCTTTGGATGACCAAATGGTCTTTAGTGGGGAGGTGTGATCCAAAATTGGATCCAGGAGCTAGATGGTGTTGTAGGAAAATCTCCCAGCAGACAGGTAGATCTCCTCTTGAGAGCTAGACCCTTAACTCTAAGATAGAAGGTGCTTAACATGGACACTGACTTCCTTTTAGATCTAATCAAGATGATGAACAAAAGAGAAGGAGGTAGGTGTGTACCTTATGAACGTGATTTGTCCCTGCAAGGTCCAGGATGAGCTTCAATCTTGAGCTCCTTGGTAGGTCCTACAAGACAAACAAAAGTACAAAAGACTTCCTACTCTATTGAGATTAGCTAAAAAATAGATCCATATACTACAAACAAACTTATATGGAACAAGTACAAGTTTGAAAGAAGCATGCCAAGCATTGATTGTATTAAAGAGAACAACAACGAAGAATACTTACAACCATAGATGTGAGTGTAGCAACTTCATCAAGCCCTCCTTTTCCAAACCCTTGCTTAAACAGTCCACACACGGAATGATAATGTTCCAAATGACATCTTCCTCATGAGATCATAAGTTTGGTATCTCTAAAATCCTCTCCCTTCTCCTCCTCCATGGAAACCCCTCATTATATAGGATTTGGAGGCTTAACCACCATGGAGAGGATCTCTCATCAAATCCACTAAGAAAGGGATCTCTAAGATATTTAGGGAGAAAATATCTGTTAAGGATTTTGGGGAGGAAATATCTCTCAAGGATTTTAAGGAGGAAATATTTCACCCATCCATGAGATCCTCCACCTTCCCTAAAAATAGGAAACCAAATGTGAGGTGGATTCTCACACTTAATTACTTTATTTTCCATCAATATTAATAATAATTCATGTGCACTTGATTCTCACACTTAATCAATTTATTTTCCATGAATATTAATAATAATTCATGTGTACTTGGTATTTTGGCCTTCATGTAATATATCCCTCCTCCACATTGACTAGGGATTGTGACATAGGTTATTCGAAGGTGTCAAGGTGTATGAGACACTTATATGACACTTTACGACACTTAGGGCGAGGTACCTAGGTGTGCAAATTTAATGTGTAATAGAATGTCCCCTAAAGTGTGAGGTCAGAAGAGAGAATGATGACCGAAACACTTTACAAATCTTTAAAGCAAGGGTGTGGATGCGGAGAACCTAGTAGAAGCTGCCAACAACCATCAAACAAATGTTATGACATGCTTCAAACCCAAGGCAGGCATACCTATGCTTGAGTGATAAAAGACTTTCAAGGTATGGATGCCATAAAATGCAGTACAGATCCATAATTATATTGACAAAAGGGTATAGCCACTGAAGATACACTGTGGATCTATACTCCCATGACCTGAACTAATCGTAGCCATGAAGAATACACAGTGGATCTACGAGATGACAAGACATAGCGACGACCAATACAAAGTGGATCTATGTGACAGTATATGTGTCAATGTTCAAGAGAAACTTCGTCACAACCTAGGCAAAGTACATATCAGAGTAATCACTCAACCCAGGGTCTTCTTACCGATCTTGATGTAGTATGAATCTAACCATGTGAATAGATGTCCTAATGTCGAACATGGAAAAAACCACTTGATTACCGGTCAATGATGTAAACCGTTAACAAGCGTGAGGGAGGTCAACATTGATGTCAATGATTCCCAAGGTACTATAGTACATTCCAATGAATGTGAATGGATGAGCTGAAGTCAAACAACTGTGGAATCATCCAATCAGAGGTCAATGATGTAAACCCACTATCGAACGTGAGGAGGCCTGCCATTGAGGCATGCAAGTCCCAAAGTACTAACTGGTTTCTAAGTCTAGTTCCTAGATAATGTGTTAAAGTCGACAAGAATAGACTCATTGAAGGAGGGCCTTGATGTATCCCCCATCAATGACACAAAACAGACACAGAGATGTAATTTGGTAGATCAAATGAACATGGACTGACATGGGTATTGAGACCAGGTATTTTTGATGGCTGACTCTCGAGATGGATACTTCCCTTGAACACTGAGGCACAACAACAAAAACATGACATGGACCAAAACACGATGATGCAGTGCATACTTTGACTTTCGTCGGGTGACACAAAGGAGTAAGAAAACCTCATAGGATTGGTTTAGTGTAGAGGTTTAGCAGATTAATATGTGCGCAAAGACAAAGTGTCGTGTTCAAGGGCGACTCTAAGAGTTATCAGTAACGTTCTCAAAAATTGTTTGGCTTGCTTCCTTCAATTTTTCCCCCATCCAAATAGATGAGTACCTCTTTTTAATTTAACAAGCTCAAGGAGGGTAACAAATGATCGATATAACTCACCTTCGATAAGTTCATTTTCCTTTGTTTAACAAACTAGAAGAAGTAAGGGTTCAGTCCCAAATGGGCCCTTCAGTGTATAATTGTTTAACAAGTCCAGAGAAGGTAAACTCGGTGGTTTTTTATATTTAGAGAGTCTGAAAACAACTTAAAGGTGACTCCAATGTTTTGATTTTTCATAATGTTAGTCTCACGAGGCCAGAAAAGAGATAAATTATCACTCGAAAGATGCCCTTTCAAACCTTTTAACGAGTGGGAAAGGAAGAAAGATCACTTGACAATATTTTCATGTTTAGAGAGTTTGAAAAGAGCTTAAAGACGACTCCAGGGGGTTCATTTTTTGTGTATCCATACAGGTCCAGAAAAAAGATAAAAGTTTACCCGGATGCATTCTCATGTATTTACAAGCACGAGAAAGAAAAAAGACTAAGTTCGAAATGCCCCCAGCTTGAAAGCTAGTGGATTAACTCCAGAATGATCATCAAGGGCTGGAGACATGCCCTCCAAGATTCAATTCATTCACCGACTTTGAGGTTGTTGTTGGGCAATTCAATTGCTTAAATTTCTTTTATTTAATTATCAACCAGGGATGCTCGTAAGCCTGTGATGATGCCAAAAAAATATATGGAGTAGGCATCTAACTCTAATATAAGAAAATTCAATCAAATCCTAACTCTTTCATTCCACTTAATAAGACTTAGTTGTTGTAGGAAAGAAAACACTAGCTCTCTTATAGGAGGTCCTCTCAAGATGTTTCACAAAACCTATCAACAATCAAGATCATCAAGTAAACACTCATGCATTGAAAATAAATACACTTAAAAAGGCTTAGTTGTTGTAGGCATGAAAACAC
>JZKD02S1717566.1:723307-745115 GCA_000966675.3 Picea glauca
CATGAAATGAAGCTCCTGAATCTACTACCCAAGACTCAGAAATATTATCTACAGAAAGAATCAAATCATCTTGTAACACATCACCTGTTACATTTGCTTCCTGATTTCTCTCCTGATGTCCATCACTTTGTTTCTTTGGAGCTCTGTAGTCTTTCTTCAGATGTCCTTTCTTCCCACAATTCCAGCACTCTATATTTCCATGTCTGGATTTGGATCTGCCCTTCCTAGAATTTCTGCGGTTTCCTGAGCCCTTTCCTCTATCCTTTTGCCTTCCCCTGTTCTCCATGTTCAACGCATTTCCTGATGTCTCACCTGTGCTTTTCCATTGCATTTCCTCACTAAGGATAACACCAACAACATCATCAAATTTTAAAGTATTTGAACCTGAGACAGAGTTACTTACATCCATGACGAAGCCATTCCAGCTTTCTGGCAATGAGCACAAGATTAGAAGAGCCTTAACCTCATCATCAAAGTCCACTTTTACAGAACTTAGTTGATTAGTAACCGTATTAAATTCATTTAAATGATTTGCAACAAACCCACCTTCTGACATCTTCATATTAAATAAACTCTTCATTAGAAATACTTTATTCGACACCGAGGGTTTTTCATACAATTTGGCCAACACGTCCATAAAACCCTTCATTGTCTTTTCTTTTGAAATATTGAAAGCCACCGACGCTGCTAGGCTCAGTCGTATCGTTCCTAGAGCCTTTCTGTCAAGAATCTCCCATTCTTCATCCTTCATGGCCGTCGGCTTCTTTGCTACTCTGCTCAATGGTGGGAATATATCCTTCTGATATAAATAGTCTTCCATATGCATCTTCCATAACTGGTAGTTTTGGCCGTTAAATTTCTCAACCCTAAAATTTCCATCTTCCAACATTGCTCCCACTCGAACCAGGAACCCTCTTTTCCTACGAGTTACCTTACGCTCTGATACCAGTTGTTAGAAAAATAGGACCACGGAGCAATAAAATAAAACAAATGAAAAAAAAAAACACAGAAGACACACAATACAAGAGAGACATAGATTTACATGGTTCACCCAGTGTGGGCTACGTCCACCAGAGAAATTCCCAGGTCCTTCCTTTATTATTATCCAATAAATGAAGGGATACAACCTACAGCAAAACCCACTGTAACTTCCTCTTCTTTCTCTCACAGTCTCCTCTCTCAGAATACAATATTCACCATCAATCATAGCCACAATACATTTCCCTCATAAAAGAGGGTTTCCTTTTAGGGAAAAAAACCCTAACATAATCTCTACCGTTAGATCTGCGACCTTATAATGAACGATCCAGATTTACAATGAAATTACAATATACTTTTACAAGGAAATTTTTGCTTCAGGGGCCCGCTTGCCCCGAGACCCCCCATCCGGGAGGATAGCTCCCCTATACCCCGCAAAGGGGGTACCCCCCCTCTGCACTCCCCCGCATGGAAGAGTGTACATACTTCTGGGGTGTAAATACTTCATGGGGTATAAACACGGTTGAAAGCAAGGACCTCTAAATCAGGAAGATAATCAGGCTCCAAAACCAACAATTAATGCCTAAAATGTTGCACAATGTTGTCCAGAAGGCCCTCATAGCTGAGGAATATCTATTCAGCAGGCGATAGAGTAGGACTCCTACGAGACTGATGGGACAGGAGACAACTCGTATGCAACAACATCAGACACCAACTAGACATCCATCAGGGTATCAAGGCACTCTGAGGGGATCCACGTTCATAGAACCACGATGAACGACGCCTTAACAATGGACTCCCAACAAAGGATCACAACACCAGTAGCAATGTCGACCACAACAACAGTAGTTCAGGCATGTTCATCAAAACAGACCAGGGTTCCAAGATAGTGGGCCATCAAATTCTACTTTGCAGACCAGGAGTAGTGGACCGAAGACTAGATTTTGGACTTGTGGAGAGCCACATTACCAACATGACTACCCAGTTGAGAGGACCATAGTAGTCGGGTCAGCCAAACACACTACATTAGGATATTTGGCGAAGGCCCACAAGATTCATGCAGTGGTGAATAACCATCAGGCTAAGCACCAATCTATTGTGTTAGATACGTCAGGTACCATAGCTGACCAGACCTTTAGTACTTTTATAGATCCAGGTGCTATAAATATATTTATTTCTAGTGTAGCCACTAGCAAATTTGTCTCATTTTGTGATGGCTAGTTTGACGGTCTTGTGACGTTATGTTGTGGATATTGCGACAAATCTGGAGTCTCTGAAACATCGTTTTATGTCATGTGGAAATTGCGATAAACTTAAATTACTGTCGCAACAGCGACAAACCAAAGGAATTTCTCACAATTGCAGCAAAAAGGAAATATCGTCGATAATACAACAATATAGGCAACTTAAGTGAAACCAACATGTCATCACAATTGAGACAACCATTGCGATGACAAATTTTGTTGTCTATAAAGAAAATGCATCGCAAAAATATCAGTGTTCACCGTACTTCCGATGATAACTTTTTTATGTTTATGTATCAAATATGTAACAAGAATTTAAGTTGTCGTCGCACTTGCATTGCAACAATATAAGTGGTCGTCGCCATTGCGATGACTTGTATTGCAAAAATGTCACAGCAATATAAGTTTTCATCGCAACTGAGACGAAAACTTTCATTGTTTATATGACAAAAGTGTCGTAGCAGTATATGTTGGCATCGTACTTGTGATGAAAAATTTCATTGTTTATATGGAAAAAGTGTCATGGAAATATAGGTCATCGTCTCAATGGCGACGATAGTTTTTGTTCTTTATATGGAAAAAGCATCGTAGCAATATATGTTTTCATCGCATTTGAGACAATAGTTTTCATTGTTTATATGGCAAAACTGTTGTAGCAATATATGTTTTCATCGCAATGGTGACAACAATTTTCGTTCTTTATATGGAAAAAGCATCGTAGCAATATATGTTGTCATCACAATTGCGACGACCAATATGTATTTTTAAAAAAAAATTAAAAATTATTTTAGGCTACAATTTTAATAGTAATATTACCATATCCTCCAAGTGGAACATGGTTTCTCCTATAATTCCTTGGATAAGGGGGATAGGTATCAATGCGTTGATAATGCGCATGAGAGGACAATAAATCCCTTAGGCTATAAATGAATCTTTTAGGGACCTACAAGGGCCATGGACAAGGCCACAAACCACAAAAACATGCCCTATATAAGATATCATTATCATTAGAGTGGTATGAACATATCCCAACCTTCAATGAACATAAAATTGCTCAACATGTTTGGGACTTCATGAATTTTACGGAAGACCTAAATACTTCCCATGAATATGTTATGATGTGGTTGTTTCCCTTTACATTGAAAGAAAGGGCAATAGTGGTGGGATGTTCTTTGGTGCTATCATATATCATAGCGGTGGGTGTTCTTTGGTGATATGATATATCATTAGTGGGTGATTCATAATTATGTTGTTTATCCTAGAACTCATACATATGACTTTTTCTTATGTACTAGGAGATACCACTTCTTATTGTCATGGTACAAAACCTTTATGATTGTATATTCCTTGATCGCACATAAATGGAGGCATGGTCTTGGGGCCTCTTTTTGCTTAATATGGTTGTTGTTCCAGAGCAGAAAATGGAGGATAACATGTTAAGATGTGGATTGTGATATAGATAATGATATATTTATGATAGTAATAACCATATATACAATGTCAACAATGCCCAATTTCAAAGCTTAGATCAATATAAGGCACTTACTAATGCTTGAAACCACAAATCGCTCCAAGGAAATGTAATAATTATTTGATGGGAAAAGACTATTGTTATTTTTTCATGTTGTCCCTACTTTTAGGATGTATTTTTGTTCTAAGTAAGTTAGAATTCTACAAGAGTATCCTAGTTCCCATATGGAAGCATATTTGGGCACCTTTTTCCCCAACATAATCTTTGTTTTGTACATACCATTGTTTTTCTTCAAAGATGCATCTCATTTGCAGCAATGAAGATATTTTTTCTAACCTATGTACAGATATCAAACTCATAAAAGAGGTTACAATTATAACATAAGTAATGTAAAGTTTTTTTTATCTATGAATGGTGAAGTTATAGGCTCCTTCATCAAATTTTTATATTTAGAACTGAAGTCTACATATTTTCCATAGCTCGGGTGCACTCATTGTAAGATAGTAACAACCATGTCTCCATGTATCAACAACCTTGAGGACATTTACTTTGTAAGCACTTTTATCCATTTACATAATGAAGGTGGTTAAAGGTTAGATCTACAAGAATATTTTGGATATCTAATATGTATCTCCATATTGGGAAATTGAAATTCTATTGGTAGAGCACCTCTGCTGAGAAACAATATGACGATGAACTTCAATCCATTCAGAGCATGAAGCATTAAAGGATTGGGTGTGTGATGCTCTTTGATAATTTGGCTGGTTTATTGAAGGACCACCCTTGCACACTTCTCTAGGAGAGTTTCATTAGATCCATTAATGTGAGGATTTGGTTAGGCATTGGAGAAATGGAGCAAATGTCTTTCACTATTGTCATAATTCACAAAGTAGAACTTGCATATGATGAATGGTACATTTCATAAAAAGAATGGAGGCATGTTCAGAGCCAAATTGGAAGAGCACTCTTAGGATCAACCACATAATTTGGTAAAAAATACATATTCTACTAAAGTGTTTGGCTTATAATGAGAAGCATGTAAAAATAACACTAAATTCTAGGCGAAATTACCAAAAACTTTTCCAATAATATTTCTATGTGATTCTCTCAATAAAATGGGATTATTCAATCCAAATACACTATCATTTTGAGCTCAGGTTTCAAATTCACATAAGTAATCTAGGTACCAAGCACACTGTAAGTTAAACTACTCTTGAAAATTTTCTCTTAATGGCCATAAATCATTTTAAGTATCAACTGAAACCATATATCTTTCTTCATTACAAAACATGGGGAATCAAAGGATTATACAAAGTAAATGCAAGATATTACAACTCTTAATAATGTCACAATTTCTTACACTACAATTACTATAAATCAATTATTTGATATAACACGTGGAGCTTGTTTATGCTGTGAATGGTTTTTGTTGTACAAGACTCAAAATGAGATGACACATTCAAAATTTAAACACCCAACACAATGATTTAATGGAAAATACAAAATGCAATATCAAGCTGCCAAAAAACCCAATTATATAAGGATGAATAAAAAATCACATCGTATGGTTAAAAATCCCATTCTAATATGAATTCCAACCTCTAACGAAAATGTAAATGCTTACTGAAACAACACCAAAGGAAAAGCAATGGTATGATGGATTTACATTGTTTCATTATGATTAAATTGATGTCACATGAAATATGCATCATGGTTGCACTTAAAATGTCTTTATTTCCTAAGAATAGTTCTTGTTGTTCAAGACTCAAAATGAGATGACACGTGTTATATCCAAGGCTTATTGTATCCAACAAAGGTGAAATGTTTGGTATTCATAGGAAGGTTGATAGTATTAATGGGGTCAATAGGCATATGATGCATAGGATAAGTAAATGGCCATCTGGTGTCATGTCCTCATCCACTTGCTTTGATTGTATTGAATAGGTAGATGTATGAAAATTTCCAATGCATGAATTCCCTTTGTTTTATACCATTCATATGTTATGCAATATATTCTCATTTGCAATAGAGAACAAAGGTACATTCTACATGCCAGATGGGAAGTGAAATTATCCATACTCTTCATTTGTGTTCTCTTGTCATGGTGTATTGAAGTCTATAAAAAAGTCTGCTTTAGTTTTGAAGTGCCAACATAAATGTAACATGGTGCAATCAAATATAATGAAATTTATAACAAAAACTTCAAACTATGGGAAGTTACCAAAAATATCAAGAAATCATTTATGAAAGACACATTTGGATAATTGTATAATTATTCCATTGAAATAAACAAATTATATCCATCTTTAACCAAGGATACACGCACAAGAAACTATAAATCCTACTTGTTCTCATCTCAGTTTTGAGGACCAACAAAAAATCATAAATGAATATTTCTTATTAGACTAAGTCTAAGATGAAGATTGAAGTTTGAGCTTGGTGTTTGGAAGATATCCTCCCTACTAAAGTGTAATCTCAATGTGTGAACTCAATGGAGAAAATGTTGAAGGTTAGGAGGGCAAAGAACATGCACTAAGAAAAAAGTCTAAAGTAATGAAGAATGGAAAACCTAATAGTTTCACTCCCTCCAAATTATGACGAATCAAGAGAAAATGATGCAAGATTATAGAATTTTTCATATTTTTGTATTTGACAAGTTTTTTGGAAGCCATTATAGACTATCTTCTAATTTTACTAGTAGGAAGAGCCAAGAAGTAGATTATAATCATCTAAATGTGTAACAACACAATCATTTGTATCAAATAAATGTCCAATGGAAAAAGCTATGGAATAATTTTGAGTGAGAGGTATCAGTTTCCCTCCTTCTCTAACCCATATAAGATGATGTGGTTAGGAATGTAGTGTGATAGAACATTCTAGTGAATTGACTAATTTGTGAGAAACACATTTCTTGTGTTTGCCATTTTCCATGGTCAATTATACAAGTTTTTTCTTGATCTGGGAATTATGAATGAAGATAGATTCCTTCTTCTTATCAAAATATTTTTTATCGAGAGAACCAATTAAGGGTTGGTGGGGGTCGGATTCTTAAATTAAATATCTAGTTGTTGTCATCAACATCGATCACTTTTGTTGCATGTTGGTATTTTGTAAGGAGGGATTTGGAATTATTTGCCTAGAAACTGTAGCATTCATCATCATAATGACCACATCACTTGTGATAGGAACAATATTTATTCTTCCGTTAGGAGGTGGAAATGGTTTCCTCTTGGTCATGATTAGTTGTAATACCTTTCTTTAAACCCCTTATGTTTGGAGATGGAACATGTGAATATGTGCTTAGTATATGTATAATTCTTATCTTGGTACCGAGTCTAGGGTACCATCGATATATAAACAAAGTGGACATGAAATAAGTGACCATGTAAAAATATTCCTAGTAAGAACCCATGGCCTAGATCTTGCTAGAAAATGTGTAAATATAATATAGGCTATAATGTTTAATAGGCTATGGATATGATGTGATTATGTTCCTAGTAAAATAAATATAAAATAGTATTGAATCACTAAGGAGAACACCTAGAGGGTTTATGGATTGAAAAAAAGAAAAGGGATTGAAGAGAATGTGAGAGGGGCATATTTTATTCCCAATTCAATTAACCATGACATTACAATAGGATTTAATCCAAGAGTAGGAAATGAAATATTGAGTGAAAAATATGCCTCATTCTTATGGATTGATTCCTGATAAAACAATGTGAAGGAGAAAGTTGAATTGTGATTTGGAAGGAGAAAGTTGAAGCTCATTTTTAACTACCCATTTTTCTCTAACAAGAATAAGAATCTTAGTAAGCTTCCAACTGAGATCCACCTGTAAATGAGTGTTGTAAGAATTTGACATTCATCCAGCCTCTTAAATAGGTGGGTCCAACTCCTCAATAGATGAAGCTAGTTTCCCCTTTTCCCATTAGTTTTGTGAAAAATGAATGACATAGTGATGGGATGTTGTTGACGGGTCTAAATTATCTTGACAACGAGCAGTACTCCCTGGTACACGGCCCCAACTAGACTATGCATTGTTTGGATTAGGAGTCCCATCTAGAATTTGGCTCGAATGCCATTGATAATGTTTTTGGGGTTTTGGCAGGTTACGGACCGATTTGTCAATGAGGATGGATGATGAGAGGATATGAAATGAAATGATGTATATGAAGACTATGTATGAAATGAAAACTAATATATTACTAATCTAATTTAACCTATCCTATATAGAAGAAAACTAAAGTAATCGACGAGTTGAAAATTAAATTGAATCCTATGTAAACTCCTACTTAGATAGTTGGAATAGAAGAGCAGAATCAGAAACAAACGTGTACACATACATAAAACCATATTAGTCCAAATTACAACAATGCACACATTAACAACTCAAAAAACTCAATGCACAAAGATATTTGAAGCAACACTTAAAACTGTAGAATATCACATATTACATAATAATTAATTCATAAACAAAATAGCATTCTTACATTCCATATGAACAAAATTCATCTTGACTTGAAATAATTCACTTCTTAGATTGCTTCACTGATAAATGATTACTTCTCCAAAAGTCGGCCCTGAGGGTTTCTCCGGCTGATGGGTTTTAGAGTTTTCATGTATTATGTGTCATTTTTTTTTCCGATTTTGAATTTAAGTATACAAGGAAATGAAGGAAAATTTCATAATGCAAGAGAAGAAAATGATTTACACCTTTTTGAAAATATGTTTTGGATCGTGGAGGTGACCACCCTTCAAACCTGCATTTTTCAAAGACATTAAAAGGTTAAATGAATGAATAATAGCTAAACATCTATGACCACCCATACTGCTCAATTATGTCATCGCTCTATGATTTCAATGTTCAACTTGTTACATCCACATTATCAATCAAGGTATTTAGCATGTTTATGCATGGAAACAATTCCTCTTTGTATCCCACCTTGTGGAATCACAAGACCTTAACATTGAAATCCTTGGGTTCATGTCCTTGGATTATTTTTCTTCTTGCAATGATTTTTGGAAGGTTCAACATCATTTTACATATCATAGAGGAATGAATAAGTAGGCTTTGAGGCAATGTTGAGTAGCAACACCATGTCCATGACACAATGAAAAGAATGGTAATTCTCTTTGTCATGTGAGACACAATGAAACATATCACAAGACTTGCAAAGTTGCATATATCATTTCACAAGATTTTGGAAGTTGCATCATTAAGAGAAGCTGAAATTATCATTAAGTGCATAACAAAATTACATTCACAGATATATACAAGCCATAGAAATAGCCTTGTGTATATTATCAGCCTTGTGTATATTATAGCCTTGTATATATTATCAGGTCCATGTTGCCCTCCTCTAGTATCTTAATGGTGTTGATTAAGAAATCAATGAAATAGAGGTATTTTTCATCACAATGATGACACAGATACATTGTATATACATTAATGTAGAACCTGAAAGCAAAATGAAGAAAGATCGACGAAAGCCTAAAACTTGCGTGTACCAAATTGGGTACTCTGAAAGAAAATTAGGGTTTATGGTTTAAATGATGAATTGATGATGGAAGAGAGTGGGTGTGTCACTCAAATTTGAGTCCATAAACCCTCCCATATCATTAAGTGTTGTGAGTGGGAAATCCCCTTACAGACTAGCAAATAGGGTTATATTATGCATGCAAATATGACCAAAATAAACCTACTTTCTACCTTCGTCCCCAGACCTAATCCCCATTTCTTTTTAGTAAATACATGGTTAGACCAACATACCTTGTTCTGGGCGTTCGATGTCAATCCTTATTCACACTTGATCGCTTGTTAGCATATCTCATTCCAAGGTTGACCTGCATACAGAAAAAGCAACAAACTACACATGCATTTTACCTACAGACTAATGGGTTAGAGATTCAAACATATATTTAGTAAACTATGAAGAACTCATAAAGTGGGATGGGAAAAGAATTTCTTTATTACTTTTAAGGAATCAACTTACAATGTTGAGATTGGCCGCCACTCTGCAAACTTGATCCTGGGTTCCTCTTCAAATGTCCTCCAACTTCTTTGCTCTGTATCTCTCCTTGCACAAGGATGGCTAAAGGGTTGGGACAATGGGAATGTGCAATTGGGTAGAGTTTCTTTACTATCATTCTCCCCCTCCAAATGGTATCCCTACCCCTTCTTTTATAGGTTAGAAGGAGCTAGGTATTTGGTTGAACCCTCGACCATGCATGGTCGGGAGTTTTAGTTAACTCACCCAAAGCTGTGTGTTCTGTCGGCAAATTTCCTTTTTTCATGCTTTTGTAGGTACACACGGGCTGTTTTAAGTCAGCTAGTGTGTACACATGTGCAGTAATGGAGTAGGGCATATGGGCCTTTATAAGATTGGTTTTTTAAAGAGTTGTTCAGCAATGTTTTGGCAAAAAAGGAATCTGAGATGGCCTGCTTCCATCTAAGCATGTCTGGTGAAAATTAGGGTTATAACAGATGCCCCCTAATGTGTGAGTTCAGAAGAGCATCTGATGGCTGAAATACATTAACAATATTCACTAATGTGCCAAACAAGTGAGCCCAGTGATCAGGAACCAGGAGGCACCATCTGCAAAATAACCGTTGTCTCACCGAGGCGGGCATACCCATGCTTAGGATAAAATAGAATCATGGCTACCGATCAAATACACTGTAGATCCATGTCATATAACTATATAAAGAGTAGCCACGAACAATACAAAGTGCATCTACATCTCGAAATCAAAAAGATATACATATAGAGTATCTATATTCTAGAAGCTGATATGGCCTGATGGTTGGAGATGAGGTCTTCAGAGCTCGAGAAACAACTTCAAAATATTCAAAACACAGGTAGGAGTGTAATATGAGTGTACGACTACACTACCCAGAGGTCTTTGATGGCTCGTCGGTCATGGAATAGATAATCTTGATGATTAGACTGAAGGCTTCATTGATTTCAAACAAGGACTTGATTGGACATTTAGGATGGCCGGGTATGAGGGCAAGGGACAAACTTCTTGGTGACAAACTTCCCTTGGAAAACAGCATGACAAATGATGAGACTTAGGTAGCATGGCATTAACATAAGTTTACGAGGTAGGAGGCAACGCAAACTCTCCATATGTTTGGAAGAATAACCAAACGAAGGAGGACACAGCTCTATGTAGCGAGAAAAACTTCCTAAGGTTATTTTAAATCCCAAGGTTTGATGAACAAATGGATAGATGTTCTTTATCCAAGGGCAACTCATTATTCTGCCAATAAAGAAAATACTTTTCCCTTCCTCTTTTTGGGGTATATTTGATTTTTTTGTCTTTTTCAATAATTTTGGAAAAAGAATAAAAGAATGTTACGTTACAAAGGAGAATCGAGTGTCACAAACATACTAGTTCCAAGCACACAGAACACAGGGATGTTCAGGGAAAAAATACATATGCAAGAAAAAGACACTCGGGAAAAATCCTCCCGGGGCCAAAGGTGTCAAGACGCAGAGGAAAAATGTTACAGGGCTTGTGTATAAGGCATGCTTTATATGGTTCAATTGATAACAACATAGAGATAGCATTTAAGCCAAAGACGCGGGTATGGAAATGTGATTATAAAAACACACAATGGTAACGTCCTTTGATGTGAGTTTAACGATCCCAGAGAAGGTAAGCTTGGTGATTTTTCATATTTAGAGAGTCTGAAAAAATGTAAAAGGAGACTCCACTGGGGTACCTTTTTCGAAGGTAGTCTAGTCGGTTCAAAAAAGGGGTAAATTAGCACCGAAAAGATGTCTATTCAAAACCATTTTAATGAGTGTGATAAGGACAATATCACTCGGCCATTTTTTTATTTTTAAGGAGTCTAAAAAAAGCTAAACTATGGACTCCTTCAGGAATGTTCTTCTGGACCAGTTTAATGAGTGTGAAAGAATAAGGTCACTCGACGATCTTTTCAATTTTAGGGAGTATGAAAATAGATTAACTATGGACTCCGAGGGGGTTCCTTTTTCATAATTTTAGTTCCTCATGCCTGAAAAAAGGGTAAAATTATACCTGAGGGTACTCTTCTAGAGAACTGAAGTTCCATAGAGTATACCTTTGTTTGTATAGCTGATCGTCTGGACCGAAAAAGGGGTAAACTACCACTAAACAGATGTGACTTCAAATTTTAGTTTAATGAGAGTGAAAGGCCACAAGATTGCTCAACAATCTTTTCATGTTTAGAGGGTCTGAAAAGGGCTTAAAAGAAGACCCGTAAAGGTTACTTTTCTCAGTTAATCCGGATGAGATCGAAAATCATAAATGAAGTCTCGTCAGATGTTGCTTACAAATCTCAAAGTGAGCTTGAAAATCAACAAAGTTAGCTCATGATCGACACTTTGTGGTTTGATGTTGGGTATCTCCTCGGGGGAGCAGTATGCTTCGACGAAAACATTGTCTACGATGCTAAGGGTTCTAAAAAGATTTATAGGTACCATTTCAGTGATACTTTTCATATTACCCTTGGCATAAACAACACAAGTAGCTAAAGGCTTGGTAGGACAAGACCTATCTCTAGTCATAGTCAAAGTGAATTCTCTTGCTTCGATTTGGATTAAATTTGGGAGGAAGTATGATCTGTGATGAAGATATTCCCGGGGTTTGTCCAGACTAGTCATTACTTCAATTACTGCTTCGTCAGAGGGCAATACCAAGTCTAACAAATCAGCGTCAGTGAGAGAACCCTGAGCCCAAATAAGCTCTAGAAGTGGATCTAACTCTTGTGCAAGAGTTGGATCAGTGTGGGTTGAAGCTTGCTGGACTAAAGAGTACGCTACTTCATCTACGAACAAGGGCATGGACATGCCCGAGTGCCCTATCCCATCCATCGTGGCCGATGGGGAAGGAAGTATCCACGGTTCGTTGAAGCAAGTTGTGCGAAACGACGAAACTTGAAAAATCTCAACCTTATGGTGATTGGATATAAACTTGATATCTCCTTGAGGGGGTGGGTAATTGAAGGTGCCCATCAAATATGGGCACAAACCAACCCCTATGTTGATTATGCCTGGTTGAGGATTATCAATCATCAAGACCGTGGATGCCCCAAATGAAGGGTCAGGTCTAGAGAAGGACAATTGATCGATGGTCATAATCCGGCCCTCGTGTGGAAACAACAAGACCCGAAAAATTGTAGCAACCACAACTTGCATGGCATAAGTCCAACTCCTTCCTAATAAGAGGTTATAGTCGAGGGGTGTATCGACTACTTCTACTTCGACACACATGGTCTTCCCTCCTAGCTGCACAGGGAAAGAGGGAATGATACCATGTGGTCAGAATGAACGACCATCGAAAGAAATGAGGAGAGTAGGTGATGGAGATAAAATGGGTTGGCCAATGGCCTTCCAACATGCCAACAACATAACACATGTCAAGATGCCCTCATCAACCACCGTGCAGAAGATATTCAGAGTAAAATTTTTCATGGGATAAGCCACTACTATCTGAAACGCTATGTGGTAAGGTAGATGAGGTTTTAAGTCGGTTGTATCCAGCATGATTGTACCTGAATTACAAGTCTTGGTAGATCCTAAAGTGGTTAGCAAGGATTTACTTTGGGAAGGGCAGCTTTGGAGGACCTCCAAAGCGAACATGGCACAAGGGGTTTGTGATAAATCCTCCACCACAGAATAGTTATGAGAAACCCTTGCATTTGGGTTGTGAGAAGCTTTTTTGAATGCACCTTTGGGGATGTGTGTCATTGTTTCACCCAACGTCTTCTCAATCTGTAGAGGAAGAGATGGGAGTTCATATTATTTGCCCTTCTCAGAAGTACTTGGTTTACTATAGTCGTGCACTCTAGTCGACATGAAAGCATCACCCTTCACCATATATACATTCACGGATGTAGGGATGTTCAAAGACAGAGAGGGTCCTTGGCTGCCCCCTTTTCGTGCTTGCAGAGGCCTGGGTTAGATTTTTCCCATGTTGAAAGGATTGGATAACATAGAAGGTTGTTGCTACGTCACAAACTTTTGAGCTTTGGCAAGCCGGGGACATTGGTGGGTCGAGTGGTCTTCTGCACACAGGTTGCATGGATACCTCGCCTTCCATTTCTTAGTGTTTCCCCCGCCAGCATTATCGGTGGGTTTCTTATCCCCCTTACCCTTCTTTCATTGTTTTTCCTTTCCTTTAGGCTGTTGGGTGGCCTTTGCATTAGTCGATTACATTAAGTGTACATCTGACGTTTTTGTAGGGGGAGCAGCCAAATCAGTGGTTTGGATGGTCGTTGTGTGTTGTATAAACAATTGTTGCAACTACTTTGTCAGTTGCTCAGTGGGATTTGTTTGTGTTGAACCAAAAATACCATCAGCATGTGGTCTAGCGCTCTGTCTGGTTTTATCAAGTATTGAGCATGGTGCATCTGGCAAGATCTCATATAATAAACCAGACTGAGAATAGATTAGCTCAAGTTGTTGAGATCTCATGATGTTGTCTTCTTCGAAAAATACTCCTGACGTCATGACGTCTTTGGATAATTGTGGGACCAAAGACTTAAGCAACCACTCGAGTAGGAATGCTGGTGGGACTGGTACCTTAATTAAATTCTTTCTGCGTCTCCATTCTTGGATGTGATCAGAGATATGGTCCACTTTTGTCTGTGAAAAATTGGCCAACAATTTTGTGCCAGCGTCGTATCTCACAGGTAACTGGAAATGGTTTAGGAAAGCCATTGCCAATTCGTCGAAGGAAGAGTATCTTGAGCGATCAATCTCAATGTACCATTTTGTGGCACTCCCAATGAGAGTACGTTGAAACAATCGCAACTGTACGGAGTCATCTTTCAATGAGTTAGATGAGCACCAAAGATGGAAGGTAGTCACATGATCTCCTGGATCTTCGTTAGGCTTGGCTTCAAACTTTGGGATGTCCGAAGGCAACTTCATTGGCATAGGAGGCCAACGTGGCTCATGACAGATAGGGTCATTCAACAACCTTGTCAAGTCTGGAAAATGCAAGGTTGCCAGGAAGGGTAGTTTGGGTTGTTGGTGACAACTGGGGAAAAATGGGCCTGGATTTTGACTGGAACCAGGTTGCCAGGAAAATTTCGGCTATTGGCCTATGTTCTGGTAAAATCCATGACCATGGCCAGCGTATGTATTTTGTGTGTGAGGAGACATCATTGGCTGATTTCCAAAATAGGACATAGATGGTTGGGCATGCATTACATTTGAAGGACTTTGGGGAAGGTTGCCCCATGTCGGTCCCGTGGGGATAAGCATAGTACTTTGTCTAGGGTTTCATTGATTGTGGAAATAATTAACCCAAATCGACATTCCAAACAAGGGAATGGATCCCTGCCAAGAATTCCAAGGCCCTAATGCAGAAGACGTTCTTGGGTGTGCCCCCTTTACATGAATAGTACCCTGCATAGGAATAGATTGTCTGAAACCAGGATTGCCCCCAGTCGGGAAAGAAGCTGATGAGAAGGCATTGTCACCAAATGCATTGAACAAATAAAATCATGTCGAACCTACTGGCATATTATGCGAAGGTGGTCCTTGACTCCCTACTCCAAATAAACTATGGTGTGCAGGCGGCCTAGCGGATGGCAGGTGTGTGCCACCGAGCAAAGGGGATGAAGGAGGTATATGACCTACTCCATAATGGAAAGCATTAAAAGGAGTGGAGTTCCCCCCATGTGGCCTTGCAGAGGATCATTAGAGCTCCCTAGCCCTAGACCTAAATTCTATGAAGTGGAGTAGGAAAGTATAGGACTTGTACCTGAACTAGGCATCCCGTATGAGAACGGAGGGCCTATCGCACTTGGTGTGAAAGGGTTTGTGGCTGCTGCCAAATAAGGGATCGGACCACTGGGTGAGGTAGAGGTGTTCAAGACCATGGTGGCTCGAACCAGTGATGGTGGGTTAGGAGGTGAAAACTCTCCTGTGGTGACAACCGTAGTGGGAATTGAAGAATTCCCAGAAGAAGTAACAACATTTGTTTCCATTACTACGTGTGACACTGTTTTCCACTCGTAAAGGTGAAGTGGTATGCTTTTGGGTGCCGAGAGATCAGTGGTTTGGGTTTCAACCAGGCCAAGCACTTTTGCTCCAAGGTCCAAAACGGTCGATTCCTCTGGATGTTGGTCGGGCACAATTTCTTGTGATCCGGTCGCTTCAAAAGACCCTTGTTGGTCTAGCTTTCACCTTAGTGGTGGCGGGGGTAGCTCTGGTGTAACCGGTGATAGGCCCAAAAGCCTTCGTGACCGGCGGAGCTCGTGATCCTCCATTGTGTGAGAAGATCAAAACACACCCTAGGGCATTCTATTCGTTCAAAAACAACACACACTAAAAAATTCCCTATAAGATAAGACAAGCAAACACTAAACTAATTGGAAGAACAATTACAACAACCAACACTAGAGAAACTTACCAGTGCAAGTGCAACTCAAATACGAAAGCACCCTCTAGGTATACTTTGCAAAGCATGGCCCGATGTCTGTCCTAGGTACCGTGGTATACCCCCGTAGTCACCTGTGTATGTCCCTAAAAAATATAGGCAACTAGGTTGCCAGCGCGTGAACAGTCACCAGGCAGGTACAGTCGAAAGTCGGGTAGACCATAATGAGCAGGGTATCGAGCCCAAAACCTATGAAGGGTATCGAGAGAAAGTGGTCTGGAAGACAACTAAGGACCTCGAATGGATTCAAGACCCATGAAGCTCCGTGGAAAATGCAATCAACGAAATCCCAATACAAGACCTCTATATGTGTTCTCCACTACGATTGGTCCAGCTTTGGAGGGGTTATCTCTTCTACCTTTCCGCACGTGACCTCGTGTTTATCCCCTGTGTTAGAGGGGTGTCCCAGATAAATTTCACAATACTGAACTTGGACACTCCCTAAATCAGACTCAAATGTTTGATTTTAATGGCCTTGAAGAGTTTCCTCTCCAACCTAATTCAAGGCCCTAATCCTGAACTAATTGGTTAACCCTACAAACATAAAATTCTAATGAATTTTAGATTTAGCATTAATTTTATGGCTTGTCTTATGTCAAAGGTTATGAAAGTGAAACTAGTGATGTTTGAAAGACGAAAGTAAAAATGAACAAAAAGATGGAAACAAAAACCTTCACTTAACGCAAATTTTAAACAACTTTTCAAATTTAAAAAATTTTCTAAGATCTTTTGAACAACCAACTCAACACAGAATTTCACTCAACTATGAGCTACTTATGATCTAAGTAAACTATAAATAACTTATGAAAGCAAAGAATTTTCCCTGGTTACTTAATGCAAAACAACACTTTTCAACCAAACACAGAAATAAAGGATTTTTGTTTTTTATTTGAATGCTTATAAAGCAAAAAGGAAAAATATCAACAAGTCAAAACCAAAAGAAAAACCTTCTGGCCTAAATGTAGATCGCAAATAATCACTTCAAAAAATCACAAACTAGCAACTTAACAAAGGACTCTCAAACTTGTCTAAAAACCTTACAAAAGAAAATTTTCATGAAAACTTCTAAATGAAAAAGAAAGCTATGGCTAAGATCACACCTAAGCTACTGACTACTGTAACAGAGATTTAAGATCCTGAGAGGTATAACTCTTGTCAAGGGAAAGGATGACTGCATCTCCTTCAACAAAAACTATCCTTCACAAGCACACTACTGGCAGCTCAACAACAAGCGTGTGCACATGAGATGTGTAGAGTCAAAGGGCATGTACATGCATGCTGGCCTTATACAGGCCACATGTATCTCTAAAACTATGAAACAAATAAAAATAGGCAATCCAAACCAGGCAGAGACCATTGATACTGAGAACCAGGATCTCTTGAAGGCTCAAACACTTTCTTTAACAGAAAAAGAAAACATTGCAAGGAAAAATTCGTAAAACAAACCAATCTGAGGTGAAACCTAAGCTAAAAACTGAAAACAACCAAGACTACAAAGAGTTTCAGAAAACCCCTAAGAATGACAAATTTTGATAGGGAAGAGGATGACTGCCTCAAAGATTTTCTGGAATCTTACACGCTACTGTTACTTCTTCAACTAGCATGTACACATGGGCTGTAAGAATGTAGGGCACGGGTACACACGTGCAGACCTTATACAAGCCACGTGTACCTCTGTGGGTCTCGGAAAAAAAAAATTACAATCATGCAAAGAAACAGAGATAACTGGTATAGAAGACTAGAATATCTGTTAGCTTGGACTTTGCAGAAACTTAAAAAAAAACAGGAAAGAAAACTAGTTCTTTTAAAAATACCCAAAAATAAGAATTCCCAGGAACCCTAGAGACTTCCCCAGTATGGTCACCAATTCTGTTGTGAGTGGGAAATCCCCTTATGGACTAGCAAATAGGGTTATATTATGCATGCAGATATGACCAAAAGAAACCTACTTTCTACCTTCGTCCCCAGACCTAATCCCCATTTTTTTTTCCGTAAATACATGGTTATACCAACATACCTTGTTCCAGGCATTCGATGTCAATCCTTCTTCACGCTTGATCGCTTGTTAGAAGCTCTCCTCCCAAGGCTGACCTGCATACAAAACAAGCAACAAACTACACATGCATTTTACCTACAGACTAATGGGTTAGAGATTCAAACATATATTTAGTAAACTATGCAGAACTCATAAAGTGGGATGGGAAAAGAATTTCTTTATTACTTTTAATGAATCAACTTACAATGTCAAGACCGGCCACCACTCTACGAACCTGATCCTAGGCTCCTCTTCAAATGTCCTCCAACTTCTTTGCTTTGTATCTCTCCTTGCACAAGGATGGCTAAAGGGTTGGGACAATGGGAATGTGCAATTGGGTAGAGTTTCTTTACTATCATTCTCCCCCTCCAAATGGGATCCCTACCCATTTCTTTTATAGGCTAGAAGGAGCTAGGTATTTGGTCGAACCCTCGGCCATGCATGGTTGGGAGTTTTAGTTAACTCACCCAAAGTTGTGTGTTATGTCAACAAATTTCATTTTTTCGTGCTTTTGTAGGTACACGCGGGTTGTTTTAGGTCAGCTAGAGTGTTCACGCATGCAGTAATGGAGTAGGGTGTGTGGGCCTTTATAAAAGAGGTTCTTTTAAGAGTTGTTCAGTAGTGTTTTGGCAAAGAAGGAATCTGAGATGTCCTGCTGCCAGGTAAGCCTGTCTGGTGAAAATTAGGGTTATAACAATAAAGCATGCCAACAGTTCAACCATAACAAATTTCAGTGCATGTAGACACTGTTTGGAAAAATTTCAATGCTGCCCTCATTCACATGTCCTTGTTGTTAGTGTCTAGTCCTCGTGCAATTTTCGTGCCTCGTTCATAGTTCCTCATTCCTTGTTCCTTGACCATGGTGTACTCCCCAAGATCCATTATTTTTGTACAAAATTACATACTAATGGCATGGTGAACTTTTTTCATCGATAGTATAGAAAAATTGTCACAAGATTATTTACATTTCTCTCTCTTGCGACGATATCAAATGATGCTTGGATTCATTTCATAATTGGTTTATCAACTTGAAATCTCAATTTGATACTTTGCAAGCTAGTTGGACCTTCAGTCAAATACAAATATGAAACTTGGAATAATTAACATATCTACTAGAACATATGAAAAATAGGGTTTATGGTTTCCATGATGAATTGATGATGGAAGAAAGTGGGTGTGTCAGTCAAATTTGAGTCCAGAAACCCTCCCATATTGTTAAGTCGTGCAAATAGTCTATCCATGACAAATTGTAGTGCATACAAAAACTGTTTGAAAAAATTTCAATGTTGGCCCCATTCCCAGGTCCATGTTGCCCGCCTCTAGTATCTTGATGGTGTTGATTAAGAAATCAATGAAATAGAGGGATTTTTCATCACAACGATGATGCAAATACGTTTTATATACATTAATGTAGAACCTAAAAGCAAAATGAAGAAAGACCAATGAAAGCCTAAAACTTGCATGTACCAAATTGGGTACTCTGAAAAAAAATTAGGGTTTATGGTTTACATGATGAATTGATGATGGAAGAAAGTGGGTGTGTCACTCAAATTTGAGTCCAAAAACCCTCCCATATATTTAAGGCATGCCAATAGTCTATCCATGACAAATTTCAATGCATACAGAAACTGATTGGAAAAATTTCAACATTGGCCTCATTTGCAGGTCCCTGTTGTCGGTGTCTAGTCCTCATGCAATTTTCATTCCTCATTCATCATTCCTCGTTCCTCATTCGTTGACCATGGTTTATTCCACAAGATCCATTATTTTTGTACAAAATTACATACTAATGGAATAAAATTATCGACGAACGTTTTTCATCGATAGTATAGCAAATTCGTCACAAGATTATTTACATTCGTCTCTCTTGCGATGATATCAAATGATTCTTGGATTCATTTCATATTTGATTTATCAACTTGAAATCTCAATTTGATACTTTGCAAGCTAACTAGACCTTCAGTCAAATACAAATATGAAACTTGGAATCATTAACATATCTACTAGAACATATGAAAAATAGGGTTTATGGTTTCCATGATGAATTGATAATGGAAGAAAGTGTGATCCAGATTTATGTAGGAACACAATGAAATACAGAAATACACATAAACATAGAGATGCAGCGGAAATAAGACCTCATTTCATTAACAACAAATGACTGAAATATGCTTACAGACAGAATGGAAATAAACTAGCTAGGGCACTGGTAGCTTATCTCTGAGAAGAGATGTGGCCGCTACTCACATCCGTGAGTAGATGATTACAATGAGGCTCTAAAGTCCCTTTTACAATAAACGGGAATGCCAAAAGTCCTAAACATCCAAAAACCTAACCCTGGGAGATGAAGCGCCAAAATTCATGTGGGCCCCATTTGGGTAAGTTGGTGCATCAACTTCCTGGGGTCGTAACTTTTGCATACGATCTCCGTTTTAGGCATATGATAGCTCGTTGGAAAGATCTATCTGAGGCCTACAATGCCTACGACAAAATGACATCGTTAGATTCGTTATTGCAACAGCAACATACCCAAAAAAACATCATTTAGGACCTCAAAATGGCCCCGGAAGTTCAGGACCCGAAAAAACTGCTAAAAATAGTAAACTATCGAAAACTGAAAAAACTGAAAGAAGCAATGGTGGGGGTTCAAGTGGAATAGGTGGGTGGCCACCAATGTCCACCTGGATCATTCCTCCCCCCTTAGGAAGCAATGGTCCCCATTGCGTTGAGTTCCTCCATGAGATGAGGAAACTTCTGCTGAACTTGGTCCCTGGTGAGCCATTTGCCTTGGTGAAGGAGTTGGCCTGCTTTGACAACTCGATATAGTGGTATCCTTTGTTTTCTGGTGTGATTGATCTATGTATCCATGATTTGATTAGTTCTGTCTTGTTCCATGCAGTCTAGATCTAACTCTGTTGGTGTGAGTTGTTCTGCCATGTCGGATGTGTCTAGTGGAGGTGGAAAGTAGGACCGAAGGTGGTCCACATTGAACACTGGGTGCAGACCAAGGAATGGTGGAATGCTGAGCTCAAAGGAATTTTCCCCTACAGCCTTGGTGAGAGTGTATGGCCCATATCGAAGTGGACGAATCTTGTGGTGGGGTCCAGCGAGGCGCTCCTTTTGCAAATGCAACCACACTTTGTCGCCCACTTGGAAGTTGTGTGGCACCTGATGTTGATCATGTTGTTGCTTGTACTTCACATTGGCTCTGTCCAAGATGTCATGAACCTGTTGGCGGATGTGTTGAATGTGCTCAATGAATTTTTTTGCCTTATCCGCCTCCGAATGGACATGAGCTGAATCTCCCTGAGTAGCCACAAATGGCATGGCTATGTCAATGGGACATAGTGGCTAGAATCCCAAGCCCACTTGAAAGGGGTTGTGGCTAGTTGAGATATGGAGAGCCCGATTGTAGCTGTGTTGTACATAGGGGAGGCTCTCATCCCATGTGCGTGGATGCTTTGAATTTTACATGCGCAGAATGTGTATGATCATCCAGTTGACGACCTTTATCTGGCCATCAGTTTGCGGATGGAAAGCTGTGGACTTGGTGAGCTTGGTGTCCAACATTGACCAGAGGCTGGACCAAAATGTACTGAGGAACCTACTATCCTGATCTGAGATGATAGACTGTGGGAT
>JZKD02S1717566.1:756232-766833 GCA_000966675.3 Picea glauca
AATACCTGGAACAATCATTGTCAACATTATGTGCTCCCTCTTTATTGACATCCAAGGAGGAATGTTATTGTTGATAACAAAAATAGTCCACACTGAGTAAATAGACCTAATCTCTCCTAATGGATTAACACCATCAGCTGCCAATGAAAGCCTAACATTATGAGGTTCATCTTTGAAATCTACCCATTTTTCCTCAATTTCCCTAAAAGAAGAGCCATCAGTTGGCATTCGAAGAACACCATATTCACTTATGTTACGTGCATGGTAATCCATAAATTGTGCTATGCTTTCACACTTGAACAATCGCTGCAAATGTGGAATTATGGGAATATGAAGAAGAACCTTTCGAGGCACCCTTTTTGTTACTTGATCGGTTTGATATCTACTGATAAGACATTGTGGACATTCGGTTTTCAAATAATGTTGTCCATAATATATAATATGGTCATTAGGATATGCATCTATAGTTTGATAATACATTCCAATGTCTTTCATAATGGCATGCAAACCTCGATATGTGCGAGGTAAAATATTTGAAAATGGTAACAAAAATTCACCTAATAATATTTTTCACGAAGGTCAACATGTACATCATGATCTTAGGATCTTATGACGTCGCGATCAGTATGGACTAGTTGGAATCACATGAGGTGATACTCAACTATAATACAAAACCATTGAGTTTGGTCAATGATGAGGGACAGAGACGAGTGATTGTAGGAAGGAACCAGGGAGTTTCCCTAATGTTCATCTCTTCCCTACAACTACGGAAGAGCATGCACAAGGGATGCAAGTTATATGCAATCCTTGCGTTGAACGAAAAGGGTGTGGTGGAAGGAATAGAAAACCTTCTGGTAGTATGAGAGCTTGTTGACATATTCCTAGAAGAGTTAGCAGGTTTTCCACCTGAAAGGGAATTGGAATTTACCATAGACTTAAAACCTTGAACTGAACCAATAGAAAGAATTCCTTATCGAATGTCGACCCCTGAGTTACACGAGTTGAAAATGAAACTGAAGGTGTTGTTGGGCCTAGGAATTATACGTCCAAGTGTATCGCCTTGGGGTGCACCTGTTATTTTCATACAGAAGAAGGATGATTCATGGAGACTCTACATTGACTACCTTCAATTGAATAAGGAAACGATCAAGAACCAGTATATGTTGCCAAGAATAGACTATTTTTTTGATCAAATGAAAGGCGTGACATTGTTTTCAAAGATTGACTTGAGATCAAGATATCACCATTTACGGATCAAGGAGGAAGACATTCCTAAGACCACATTCAAGACGAGGTTTGGACATTACGAGTTTATCATTTTACCATTTGGACTGACAAACGCCCTAGGGGTATTCATGAGCTTGATGGATGGGGTGTTCCGCGAATACTTGGCCAAGTTTGTTCAAGTATTCATTGACGATATTTTGATATATTCACAGACGATGGAAGAAACATATGCACTTAGTACTACAGTGTTTACGGGAGAACAAATTATATGGGAAACTATCAAAATGCTTTTTTTACCAATCGAGGATTCATATTTAGGGCATGTTATATCCGAAGAGAGTATCATAATGGATCCAACAAAGGTAGAGGCTATTATGGAATGTTCCTCACCAAGGAATGTACCTAAAGTACGCAACTTCATGGGTTTATAAGGATATTATCAACGGTTCTTCGAAGGTTTTTCGAAGATAGCAAATCCGATTACGGAGTTGCAGAAGAAAAACAAGAATTTTGTATAGACTAAGTGATGCGCAGAAGCATTTCAAAGGCTCAAGGAGCTGTTGACAACAGTGTCGACACTAAAAATCCATAACATGGACGAGGACTTCTTGGTATGCACAGACGTATCCAAGGAAGGCTTAGGCAGAGTCTTGATGCAAGACGGTCGAGTGATCGCTTACATCTCAAGAAAGTTAAGAAAGCATGAGGATAACTATGCAACGCACAAACTCGAGTTAATGGCCATTTTGTATGCCATGAGAGTGTGGAGACACTACCTGATTAGACAAAAATTTGAAATGAAAACAGAACACTGTGGTTTGCAACACATTTTTATGCAAAGTGACTTGAACACGTGAAAAAGGCATTGGTTGGAACTGCTTAGCGAGTATGATTTCGAGATTACCTACATAAAAGGAATAATGAACAACATGGTTGATGCGTTAAGTCAAAGACCACACATATTTTTGATGATACCTCCTCAAGTGAATCTTCATGAAAATATTATAACTATAGATCGCAACGATGACTAGTATAAGGAGGTTAAGGAATTTATCGGACGAGACACCATGTTGGTACCAAAATTTAAGGGATTTACCATGGACAATGACGGATTAATGAGATATGATAACCAGATTTACATATCACCCAATGACAATTTGAGAAGTTTGATCTTAAACACAGCTCATAGAGTTTTGTACATGGATCATCCAAGATTCACGAAGATGAGCGCAGACCTTAAACCCTTATTCTTCTAGAAAGGAATGAAGGCAGACATAGTAAACTACATGGCGAGATGTCTAGAATGTCAACAGGTGAAGGATTAACATAGACATTCAGAAGGATTACTACAACCACATGATATTCCAAAATTTAAATGGGAGGTCATTTTTATGGAATTCATTGTTGGATTTCCGCTGATGGCAAGGAGGCACGACTTGATTTTGATGGTAGTTGACACTCTGAGGAAGAGTGCACATTTTATCCCTATGCGTATGATGTATTAGGTGCCTGACATAGCTAGAGTCTTTATCAGAAATATAGTGATATTGCATGGCATTCCTAAGAGGATCATATATGATCGAGGATCAATGTTTATTGGATGATTTTGGACTAGTTTCCAATAGGCCTTGGGAACCCAACTTAATTTTAGTACCACTTATTACTCGAAGACAGAAGGGAATATAGAAAGAATGAACCAAATCTTGGAAGATATTTTGCATATGTATGTGATGGACCATCAAAAGTGTTGGGAGGATTTCTTGCCACTAGTAGAGTTTGCATACAACAATAGTTATCAAAGCACCATTAAGATGGCGCCTTTTGAATTTCTTTACGGGCAACCATGTCAAACGCCTTTGAGTTGGGATTTGATGGAGGATAGGGTCCTGGTAGGACTAGAAGCGATCCAAGAAAGGGAAGAGAAAATGAAAATGATAAGATAAAGGATCAAGGAAGTGCAGGATCAATAGAAGAGTTATGTCGATGCCCATCACGTTGACTGTAGTTATGAAGTTGGAGATCAAATATTCTTGCGAGTGAAACCACACAAGAGTTCAATCAAGTTTGGAAAGGGTGATAAACTATCTCCTAGGTTCGTGGGACCTTTTGAGGTTGTGGAAAATAAATGGTATGTGGCCTATCAACTAGCCTTGACTGATTCTTTGAGGTGTATGCACGATGTTTTTCATGTATCTGTTTTTAGATATTATGTTAGCGATCCTACACATGTGATTGACATGAGTTATTTGTAGGTATCAAACGCGGGTGCGTTCATGGCAGAGCCAATCCACATTCTAGACCATCACATTCAACAGCTACAACGTCGAACAGTCGATCAGTTCAAGGTCTAGTGGGACAATTATAGTCAATGCTCGAATACCTGGGAGGACACATGATATCCGCCAACAATTTCCATTTTTGTTTGATAGATAGACATTTAGATCTTATTAAATACTTTATTTTTTGCACTTATATACTGTGAAACTACGGGACGAAGTTTAAAACAAGAGGGGGTGTATGGATCATCTCGCTCTTGTGCACACATGATTTGACTTATACTTTGAGGAAACTTGCATGAAAGTGATCTGATTCATTATATGATTGTATAATTTTCTTATGGATTCCGATGATGATGCCTATGGATTATGATGTTATGTCATTTGACTATCTATGTATAGACAGGTTTTATTATTGGGTTTCTCCTGAATGTGAAGAACACTTGACAGATTGAGGATGCCGATGGTGTTGGTGGATCTCCTTGGACTTCAGATCGAGTCATGGAGTGGACTATATATGGTTTGGGTATTTTTGTTTAGGCATATGTGACATATGGGCAAGTATATTATGATGTTTTAATGGATTCTTGACATGTTTCGTTGATGGATGCAGGTTGATGATTGCTTGCTAATAAGACTCACATTAAGAGTAAAGGGGTCATGCACAACAAACAGACATATTGAGGGAGAGGTGTGGTAGCAGCCCTATCACAACCTACTAGCACTCCCGTCGTGGCTCGAATTGTATGTTAACGATTACCTATTTCGAGAGACCCACGATGCCATGAGGGTGGACTGAGACAGTCACTCACGAAGATTCTAAAGGGCATCCAATAAGGCGGGGTCCTTATTCCTTAGAGGCCCTTAGTCTCCCACAAGGTCGCTTGATGGAGTATTGACTCCAAGGGTTGGATGTCTACCAAAATCAATCAAAGGTGAGTGGCACCTTTAGATCATGTAGTGCGTCTTGAAGGGCACGTCGTACAAATAAAACATGAACAAAGGCAAGTGGCACCCTTGGATCCCATAGTGCGTCTTGAAGGGCACGTCGCATAAATAAAACTTGAGTAAAATCGAGTGGCACCCTTGGCGCACGTAGTGCGTCTTGAAGGGCACGTCGTGAGATTAATAAAGATGAGTTAATGGACCTTGGTGTGTAGAAAACCAAAATTTGTTTGACGTGGTCGGCCTCAAAACATTTATTAAATGAGAATTTTTTCAATTGTAAAATCCCCTTAAGAATTCTAAGCCCAGTTAAAAAAATTTAAGCCAAAGTCTAAATAAGGTAAGAAGACAAAAAAAAATTAATTAATCAATTAATAAAAGGGGGGGATAAGAAAAATCAAATTAATAATTTAAAGGGGAAATAATTTATCTAAGAATTAATTAATCTTTATGTGTAATACATGCTAATTTGGAACTTAGAAAAAAAGGGGAAATGAATGAAAAAAGGAATGTGGAAGATAGAAAGGAATCTAGTCTAGAGAACTTTCCTAAATAAAACTCAACTAAGTTTTAAGACAGATGTCATTCATTAAAGAAAATTGAGGGAATAAAGGGACAGACAAAACTAGATTACCATTACACCATTGGATAATTTTAATGTATGATGGATTGACAACTAGATTATCATTATGCCATTGATTATTGATGTTGTCGATTGAATTAGAACTGGTTACCATTGCTCCTTTAATTTATTGTTGAGGTATGATTTATTTTTAACGGTATTCTCTAGCGCCTTGCAGAATAAAGTTGATATCTTATGTGTCTTTTAATTGTTGATGAGTACATGATTAAGTGATTGGGATTTGCGCCTCAAATATAACTAATACTTTCCTTTGTGCCTTGGTTTATTGTGGTCTAGTATGTGTTATGTGAATGATTACCCTTGCGCCTTGATTTATTAATATTTAGGATTTATGGATTGATGACATTCATGATTGTAGACTCTGTTGATTTAGCTAGTTTCTTGGATTGATTGTGTTAGTGGGATGTAGACACCTCCTTGTTCTTTAGAACAATCGCCATCCCTGAGACCTTAAATGGTTAAAATCAATTGGAACCTGGGATTGAGAATTTCTTATGTGTCTTGGAGGTCCTAACCTTGCAGGGTAGAATGGGCGAGTAGTCATTTATATCCTTTGTCTAGTTGAATATTGTTTTAATTTGCTTCAAGCTTTCAAGATATTCTATTATGCTGATCTATTTTTTTTAACTTGTCCCTACCCTTCGTTGACACGTTGATTGCATTGTTATCTATTTCAATGATGAGTAGAGGATGATGTTGTTACCTTGTGTTGTTATTCATTTATGATTCGTATTGTTTATGCGTCATCATTTAATTGTATGAATGCAACGTTTATGGGGTGATATTTATTTGTGTTAATACATCGATATGTATATCGTTATTCATGAAAATAATGTGTTGGATTTAGGTCGTGGATGATTGATATGGTGTTAATATTGTTTCATTAATATATTGTATGATGTGTCAATGATTTTGTTATTAATTGTGATGTATATTTCCTAACGCAAACAAAAAAAATTACCTTTTGTACATCGCTTGCATTGTCATAATGCATGGGGTGTTACAAAAGGAAGGAAGAAAGATGTGGATCAACAAGTAAAATAGTTGGATGTTGGATCGTCCATGCTCAAGGAGTTAGAATGTGGACAAACGTAATCCACCTAGGGTTAGTGGGTTAGGGTTTTGGTCATTTTTGTAACAGGTATTAACCCATTTTTCTAGTATAAATATATGTGGTGAGATCTAAGGAGATCTAGTGACTAGTTATGATTACCTTTAGTTGTTGAGATAATATTGAGATCATATCAGAGTTAGTTTTGGAGAAAAAGATATGCATTGTAATAAAGGATAATATCGAAATATGTGGATCTTGGTGTGATCTTGTCATCCTCCACTATACTCATATGTAATGTGCACAACACAATAACTTGATGAAGAATAATAAAAGAGTGAAGAGTGTCATATCTTGGTGGATGTAGCCCAAGGGGGTGAACCATGGTAAAACTTATGTCTATGTGTGGAATGTTTTATTTATTTCTTGTTAGTTATGCTGAATGAATGAATCTGTAGTAGTAAAATGTAGCGTGCACTAGAATAGCCATGATATTAACTGTAGAATGAACCTTAATGAATTACAGAATGGTGGATTTGGATATAATAATCTATTAGAATGATATATCTAATGTATGTTGAGGTAGAAATAATGTCTATCATCCCCATAGTAGCCTCCCTTCCACGATTGCAGACATTTGGGTCCTGCAGTCACCTATAAAGCCATCTCGGGTGGGATTGCATTGTGCACTATGTGCACAATGTTGTCTTCTGGTCTCCAGAAGGGCCAATGGTTTGCAGGGTTTGATTGGAAACCTAAAGTAGAACTCGGGTCACCCTAAAACATCCAACACTTCCTCTCCAAGTTGTGCTCTTATTGCAACCTTTTCTTGATTTGACATTATAGCAGGGTGCAACAAAAGATGATAGGTAGTTCACTCATCATCATAATCCTAATTTCAAAAATATTGAACATTGGTACATCAATGGTATTAGTAACAACAATGCAATTGGTTTGTTCAAATTACATCATACCAAACAATTATTACCATTCCTGACCCAAGATTGCAGCTGGAAGATGGCATGTTACAATTGGCAGGGTAAAGCGACTGTCCATTTTCATCTACCAACTTCTTGCGGTATGTTTCTCCTGATAAGAGCTTCTAATGTATTTGAACTGGTGGAATACTTTATGTATCTAAACTTGATTCTAAATCAAGATCCTGCAAATTTGGATACTTTTTTATTCATATTGACATGGATAAAAAAAAATCAATTAGATAATTGAAATATAAATAAAATATGAGCTTGCTAGAGATGGAAAGGGAGAACTTCGCGATGGAATTTGAGAAATATGAACGGGATGGAATTTGAAGAAATGGCCATTTGATATTATAATCTTTTCTCCCTGCATTTGAGAAAAATCATTAATAATTTTTTAAGAATAATGTGACTGTAAGTGAAAAATGTATAATATGAAGTATTGCAAGCCATGTGGATGCATCCTAAAAGATAATTTAAGATGAATATACTATTATATGTGAAAATAAAATTTCAAATAAATTTTAAAGTAGGATGGTGTGCTTAATTAAACCAAATGCAATGGTGCATATATAACAATGTAAAGCATTGAAGTGTTTAATTACTAACCACACTAGTGATCAAGATTTCAAATAAAAAATAATTGTATGATATCGGTGCTCCAAAAATATTTAGCGCACCAGTGCATTTCATAAACGAATGCACCAATGCGTTATATTAATAAACACACTGGTGTTTCGAATAACTTAAAAGAAAAAGCGTGACTTTGTTTTTCTACAACTAAAAAATGAACAGGAATTTATTCTTCAAAAATCTAATTTCATAAAATCCTTTAAATAGTAAGAAGATTTTCACTATTTCATTATTTTTCTAAAATTTACAGGGGAGAGATTTGCAAGAGAGACATATCGGGGAGCACTGTGGAGAAACATAATACTTTGAGACAACATAATTATTCAAAAGATCAAAATTTGAAGGGTATGGTGATTCACTTAAAACATTTTTCATAAAGTCCTTTAAATAGTATTAAGCTATTCACTATTACATTATTTTTCTAAAATTTACAGGGGACAAATTTGCAAGAGAGACATGTCGGGGAGCATTGTGGAGCAACATAATACTTTGGAACAACATAATTTCTCATAAGATCAGAATTTGAAAGGTATTGTGATTCACTCAAAACCCTTTTGGAGGAACAAAATTATTTAGAAAAAAAAAAATAAATAAATAAATAAAAGTCATACTTACCTTAAACCCTTGCTTCTTCTTGCTTATGTGACTGCAAAATTTCACCTTAGGGTTTAACTCCCTCTATCACTTCACAATTAGGGCTTTTCATTTTAGGCATTTTAGTTTTAATGGGTTTGTGTTTCTATATATAAGGTGCTTGGCATGTGATGCAAGGGGACCACTTATTGCATCGGATCCAAACCCTCTCGGCCCTGTCATGTTTTAAAAAAACATTTTCTAGTTATCAGTGCACCTATTTGACTATAAAACACTAGTGTGTTTAATGATAAAGTGCACCAAAAATGTTGTAACATAGTTTTAAATTTTTTTTGTTCATCGTGTGTAATTGTTTTCAGTTATTCTTTTCGTCCATGGTATTTTTTTTTTCGTTTTTTACTCTAGTCGCGGTGTATCTATCAATACATATCACACCATTTTCATTTAAATTCATTTTTTCCTTTTGGTTCATTTCCTATATCAAACATATCTGTCTGTTCATATTATTACAGTGCACCAGAAACCGGATTTGTTTTTATTTTTTTTTAGCTGAAAATTATGTGATTTATTTATAAAATATACTTAATAGATTATGTATTGAATGGTACATATAGTATATTGATAAAAAAATGTGTGAGAATAGTTCAAGTAACAAAAAAATTGATCGACACAATGATAGCACATCCAAAAAAGAAGAAAAGGCAAGTTCTTTGTAAATTCTATACAAAGTTAATGTGTTTGAACTATATGTAAGTTTAACTAGTATGTACTGGTTAGTGTGTGTCATGCAAAGCCACAAAATGAGGAACATCGATAATATTCTTTGTTATATAAGTGCAGAAGAGCGTAAAATATTGATGAAAAAATTGCAAAAAGGTGAATAAGGTGAATGAAAAAATACTATTCAATATAAGTTGTTTTTTTGAATTTTCATTAACAATGTAGTTAACAACATTAGATAACATGTTTTTTTTTTCTTAGATAAATATCCCTGACTTGTGGTATTGTCCTGTGGTTGAGATTCCATGACCCAGGGGCATCTAAGCCGTCAAAATCACCCAAGGATTCCACTCGACCTGGACTGCACCAACACTTAACATGGTTGGATTTGAGGTGTCCCCAAAGGTTTCCAACCGATGACTTCACTTAAAGAGTGCCTTAAAAGAACACTCCCTCACCGAATTCTCTACACCATGGGGACTATTAGATATCATGTTTCAAACAATCTATTGATTCACATATGTTTAATCTTCTACAGAGACAAGCAACAAAGGAACAAAATGTCGTCCTAAGAAAATAAAAATTATAGAATATTTAAATGATGATGAATTGGTCCTTAGCTCATATGGAGTGGTGTTGGAGGTTAATGAAAGGGGGGAAAACTTTTACAAAACCATGAGGGATATAGTGGAATTAACGTATAGACGTACTTCCCACTTACAATACAGAAATCAATCTAATGATTCCAAGAAATAGGTTATATCTAAACTAAATGAAGCATTTCCAGAGAAATCGCCAATGAGACCTGTCATACTTGCAATAGAAAAAACATAAAACAACAAAAAAGAATCATTCAAAAAGTAATATTCCTAAAAATAATTTAATTCTAGAATATGTATATATTACTGATGATGATGATGATTAACATCCACTAAGACCTAATTGGTCTATCGGACCTTAAGAGGGTAAGTGATTACTTGTGATTCTTTAGAATTTTGTTTTTGTGATAAAAAATCATTAAGAGAAGCTTTCCAAGATCACCATACTTTTGTTGAGTTAAAAGGTTAGGAAGGTTGGTAGTGTGATCAATATTTTGAAAATGAGATCTAATATGGGTATAGGCTAGACAATCTAAGAGAAAGTGTTTTTCATCTTCAACCTTATTAGTGTCGCAAAGGTGACACACTCTTTCATCCCATGGCGTTTTAGGAATTGACCAACGCCTAGTTTCACTATGGATCTCATGAGAATTTGTTCTTATCTTAGCAATGCTTATTTTTTTCTTTACACTTGGAAAAACAGATAGATAATTTTGATCTTCTAGATTAGGGTTGATTGCATCTTTATAAAACCTCAATTTTCTTTTTTCCTCTAACTCTTTATCACACCACATTTTTTCCTTAAATTTTGATTTGATGTTTTTTTTAATAGTATCTTTATTCTTCAAAATGGTTTCTTCCATGATTCCCCAATAGTTTAGCCAAGATCGGGCATCTTTATGCCATCCTCGCTTGAGTCGATGGTGGTTATGA